>JAHWFP010154882.1:0-13555 GCA_023313725.1 Lithobius niger | reverse complement strand
GACACCAGATTGAAATACATGCTTTCATTTCCATTTCTCAAAATATGTACATTTTATGAATTACTGTATATTACAAGAATATTATCATGTCGGTACTACAAAACTTACTGAAAGATGTAGATTTTTCACTTTAACCACTCCTACGACTGTACCTAGGTTGCCAGTACCGTTAGGCATATAAAGTTTGTCCTATTTATTCATAAAGATGCTGGCAGCTAAATTATAAGCTCACAGTATTTTTGAATAATTACGTTGATCAAATAAAACATACAGGAAAATGATACTGTGTTGAACTTATCGAATTAGCCCACATATTTCAGCAATCCATTCTTGTCGTTACTGTGGAGCCGTTAATGAAAATTTTCAAGGTCAAAGCCGTTGTGCTACACATGCAACCGGCACGGAGAACACATACACAACAGACATCTATTTTGCTATGTATCGTGTGTCACACAGAACGTCCTCATCGTTCATTGAAATGTAGTGTTTGATCATCAGCAGGACTTTAACCAAAGCTCACCTTTCGGATCACATTCTTATTGTAACAGAAGACTTAAGCGAAGTTTCAGAAGTTTACAACAACTTCAGCAACACATTTAAAAGCAAAGATAGCTGGAATTGTGCACCTAAGGGTCACGTGGATCCGTATTTGATGCAATCATTTTGGTTAACATAACGTTATTATAAAACCTTTTCATCCTAACATGTTGCGTACACGTGCAGCTTTTAAAATTCTGAAGTCGGTTTCAACTATTATTAAACCAGTGGATTATTCACTCGAGTCTTTTGATTATTGTTACAAGTTTCAACGAATAAAAAGTGATAAATGCATTTATAAAAATAAAAATACAATAATAATTACAAACATTCGTTACGGCTATTTTTTTAACCTAATGATACGTTTTTGGTTGCATTTTTAGTTAATGGCGAACCAGGAACAGCTCGGTATGTCACCACGTTTTTTTGATTGCATTTCCTAGTTAATGGCAATGTGAGCGAACCAATCCAGGTAAGTATGTTCATCCAGGGGAAAATCCTGATTATTTTCCTCCAGACATGGCAAATCCTGGCTTGGCCAGATATGGAAAATCCTGATCTTGCAGATCTGGCAGGATCTGGAAATTCATCCAGATCTGGGAACTCTTAACCTGGCCAGATCAAGATCATCCAGATTTGGCAGTTACCATTCTGGACAGATCTAGAAAGTCACCCAGATCTGGGAATCCTGATATGGATAGATCTCGACATGTGTGAAGTATCCAGATCTTGCAGTTAACAGATCTGGCCAGATCATATCTTGGGCAGCTCGCGACTTTTTATAGGGGGATACTAATTCGTATTACATACTACTTAGGCATACTGCTGCCTGTTTTTGTGACTTCTACAGAACGACTCCACCAAGTAATTTAATTACATTACCGAAAACCTTTTAGCATCAAATATTACGCTCACAATGCATCGGACATGCATCAGAAACATTCATGGGAACCCCATGGAAACACTAGTCTATTAATTCTGGTAGTTTTCACATATTTCACTAATCGTTTCGCTGCTTCCCAATACATAGTTCAGATGAAGCAAAATTATTTTATGTCTGAAATGGAAAACTATGTTTTTTTGGTGCCTTCGATTCCTGCAAATGGTCGACGTCGATCAGTCGATCAATATATTTATTTTGAACTAAAGATACCTCCAATTCAGGTCATTCGATATAGTACCCAAGCACAAACCACCGACCTAACTATCAGATGTCTCCAATAAATAAAGTATTGGGATATTTTCTGTACCATAATTTCTATAAGGGAAACAACCCCAGTTGTTAAAAAATCATCCCCATGACAGCAGAGTGCCATGAAACCAGTATTGCAATCGAGGATGAATACACATGGGTCACATGGGTCACTTGTGCAAAAACCAATACCTTCCTCTAGTTGACATGCCACACAATATGCCCGGTACAACATTACCGGGAGGTTTGGGGGCCATCAGCTGCTGGTGCCAAATATGCCAAGACATTAAAAAGAATCGATATAGGCACATTTTACATGGAATGTTTTTATGGCATAATTGCGAGAGAAATTTTTAATGATTGTGCATTTGCGACCATGAAACCATTTGCATTATTTTCATAATCAAGCCCTTGTTGCAAATTACAGCCACAAACAACCAACCAAGCTTTGAATTTTTCAAGTGAACCATCGGCATAAATTTTCTGTTAAACACCCACTTTGAGCACCAGATTTTCTTTTCCGGGGTTTTCAATGAATTCCCACACATCTGAGTTAACGTTTTCAGTTCTTTTGCCATTGCCTTCTTCCGTTCGCCTTTTCAGATGAGGCCATGGCCTGCTTAAATGTCAAGGGGACATTTACACAAACTCGTGCATGGTGCTCCTCATACAGGGTGGTCCACAAAAAAACTGGCGACCCAACATTTTCTAAATCCAACTTTGTAGTTAGAATCAGGAGAGGATAGAAATCTTCCCGTTTCATTAGATTTGATTTCTGTACTTTCCTGGTTCTGAGGGGTGCTAACAAGAAAAGTTGGACTTAGAAAATGTAGGGTCGTCAGTTTTCTGTGGACCACCATGTATACAATTCACGAATCATAATCGGATTCTATATACTGAAACTCGGGCACACTGTCCGAAGTATCCGGCTTGGGATAAAAGTTATCATGGTCGAATTCCTCTACATTGAGCGGGACACATGCTAGAGAATCTTTATGATCAAATCCCAGCACAGAATCAAGTGGTTGAATTGTTGCCAGTAGAGTCAGCCATTGCACAATCTTATGATCTATGACAGGATCATTCAAACCTATATTGATATTAGCAGTCATATCTTTCATCACATTACATGCTTTACAAACATTACATACAGCATTCGTTTTTCTCTTAACATCAACGTAACGTATGGATTTACCCTAATCTTGGTGATGGTAATCATACAAGGATTAGCAAGACCTTTAAAATTGGATGCACTTCATGCAGACAGCCTGAACGGCCACAGTCCTAGTTTGATGGCATGCATCTCAAAGAGGTTATGTTTTTCTGCAAAAAGTAACCTCAGGTTATGTAGCGTTCTATTATCGAGCACATAAATGCCCTTTAAACGAGTGTTGAAATTATAGCCACACTCCAGCAAGGAGCCCAATGACAAGATTTGTCTTCACATAAGGCACATAAATTACATAGACATCTCAGTTGTGGTCAACTCCATTCTTAAACGCTTACATATGCCAAATTCAATAGTTTTATCTACCCTGTTTCAAAATTGTTGTGGATGCTCCCTTGTCCACTCCACATGGTATATAGGGTGTCCCAAAAGTTCCAGTTCAGCCTCATGACTTTTTAATGGGTTGAAAGAAACTAGTGAAACTCTGGCAATGTATGTTTGGTTAAATGGATCATGGTTTAACCATAGTTCCAAAACCTTGGTAACCATGGTTACTACGGTTAAAAAAAACATGGTTTAACCATGATTTAACATATGGTAAAGTTAGATAATATCTCCATGGTTCAACTCATGTTATACCATGTTAGAACCATGAGGTAGAATGAGATAACCCGAATTTAACCTACGTTAAAATGCAGTTAAAACTGCACTCAACATTATAATTAAATGGTAGTGTGAATCAGGTCAAACTTCTATTAAAGCATGCTTAAAACCTTAGATCAAATATGGAACAATGATCAATAAATATATGTTAAAATATGGTTTGATGGCTGTTAAAATACCATCATTTTAAAGTTTGATGCATGTTAAAGTACAGTTGAACCTTAGGTAAAATTAAGGTATAAGCAGATTAAACTTACACTAAAGTATGTTAAACCTGCAGGAAGGAACACAGTACTAATGCCTAGTGTGTTACTATATAACCTATGTTAAAGCATGGTGGAAAATAAGTTTAAAAAAAATTAATTTTTGTAGTCATTATCTTCTGCTGTTACAATCACTTACAGAAGTATATTAGTTCTACCTGTACAATTCTTACACAACTACTATACACAATGCATTGCCCTTACCACTATACAACTGCAATCTATTATGAACTTATCTTAAACATATTCATGCTGTGATCCCTACTCTTGCTGCTTGACAAGCTTTGCAGTAGTGAATTAGCCTTATATATCCACCCAACCATTAAACGTTAAAAGTTATGGGCCTAAGATTTACATTTTAGGTATATCTGCTAAAGTTAAGCCAGTTCTGACTTACCTTTAAACAATTAACTGGCATTAATTGTTTTAAACAGTGAGAGCCTTTTAATAAGCAAATAACTTTTGTACAAAATTTAAAAGTAGCATATTGTCATATTTTGTAAGTCTTTCATAATGAGCAGACCCTACATACATATGTTTAACTATGTTATAACGATGAAGAAACCTCTTTTTAAGCATGGTAGACCATCTTCAGATAATGGATTGACCTCTGTTAAACCACAGTAATTCTAAGGGAATTGTTAGTTTAACCTATGTAAAACCATGTTGCAGCTACCAAGAGAAGTTTTCAGCATTGAAGGAAAAGATATTTGTGTCCATTTCCGAACATATTGTAAAACATATTGTTGACTGTAAAATATTTATTCCTAAGTCAATCATAGATTTATTTAAATTAATTCCTGTGCATATAAATATCCTAGCCAATGTCTTTCATTTACTTCACACTTTTGTTCATTAACTTATTGTTAAAAATATTTAAATCGAATTTGTTAGTCCTCTGATTAAATCAAAGTGTAGAAATCACGTATACCAAGGTGGGTTGTATTCCTCCATGGTAAAGTTGTGTTTAGATCTTAGTTTAACCTATTATTGAGCATGGTTTCATAATTCCTCACCTCATATTGTGGTTTTATATTGGTAAAACACTTGCATCATTATGGTAAAAACATGATTTAGTAAAGGTACAGAAACCATGGCAATGAAATTGGGTTGTTTTGCACTACGGTTAGACTACATTTATATTTTCGTAAAACTAAGATATCATTACTGGGAAAAGTGCAGTTTTGTGTAGGTAGACCAACCAAGGATGCCTATTTCTTCACCTCGTTTTTTTCTTGGTTTTAAAACAATAAAATGCTTGCATAATTATGGCAGTTAACTATGATTTAATCAAGGTGCAGAACCCAAAGATACCAAGGTTAAATTGTTTTGCACCTTGGTTTAATGGTATTTATATTTTGGTTACGCATGTTATAACTGTCAGATAATAACAATTTTATGAAGACAGACCAATCCAGGATGCGTTTTTATTCACTTCATTTTTATTCTTGGTTATAAAACATTGAAACACTTGCATAATTGTTAGGTATTTAAGCATGATTTAATGAAGGTGCAGAAACCAAGGAACGAAGATTGAGTTGTTTTGCTTTATGGTTTAATTGTGTTTATATTTTGGTCATTCATGATCACACCATGGTATTATTGATGGGATAACTGTAGTTTTACATATGTAGACAAACAAAAGAATACATATTTCTTCACCTCGTGTTTATTCAAGTTTTAAAACAGAGAAACACACGTATAATTATAATAGTAACCATGATTTTATCAAGGTGCAGAAACAAAAGATACCAGGGTTGGGTTGTTTTGCTCCATGGTTTAATTGTATTTACATTTCGGTTAAAGTTTGTTTTCAACAGTGGGATAATACCGGTTTTACGTGGATCCACTAATCCAGGATGTATCAGTTTCATATTTTGGTACCACATTTAATTTTGGTTTTACACTGGTAAAACCCATGCATAAATATGGTAGTTAACCATGATTTAATCAAGGCAGAGATACCATTGTCTGGTTGTGTAGATCCATGATTAAATTGTATTTATGTTTGGGTTAAAGCATGTTATCAAGGTATCCAACCAAGGATGCATTATATTTTGATACTTAATTTAATCTTGATTTTACAATGGTAAAACAACAGTATAATAATAGCAGTAAACCATGATAAAAGCTTGGGTACGTAGGTGCAACCATGGTAATACCTAAATTACCAAGCTTAAACCATGATCCATTTTTGCTGGGGCTACCTTTTTGTATAACTGGCATTAAGCCTGCCACCTAGGAGTCCCAAGGGCCCCAACTCAGATATTTCCAATGGAATTGGAGGAAAGGAATACCTTATTTAAAAGGTCATCATTAGGCAAGTAAAGAGCCGCAACGATTGCTTCGATATGATGAGTCCATCCAAGGACATCAAGGTTGGGTTATTTAGCTCCGTGGTTAAACTATTTTTATTTTGGTTAACCATGTTATTAACTATGGTTTAACAATGCTTATATGTTGCTAGATCAACCAAGGTATACTACGAATTCATGTTTTGTTACCTCATTTAATTTTGGTTTTATGACTGGTAAACTCTTGTGTAAATATGGTAACGAACCATGATTTAATCATGGTGCAGAAACCATGGATGCTGAGGTTGGGTGTTTTTCCTCTATACGTAAACCCTATTTATATTTACGTAAATAACAGTATTAACAGAGACCACTACAGTTTATGTGTAGACAATAACCATGAATTAATATTGGTTTTATGTAGTTTCCATGATCAAATTATGGTTACTTACCATGGATTAATCAAGGTAAGAAACGATGGTGGATTATGCTTTCTATCTAGATTGTGATAATTTTAAAGTACTTGACCGTTGGCAATACCATAGTAATATTAGGCTGCATAACGTCCTTTTGTGTAACCATGCTTTCATCCAATGCGGGACTGAGGATGAACCATGGTTGAAATCACTTTGGGTTAGTTAAACCATGGTTACCATGGTTTACAAAAACAGATAGGTAGGTTAAACCATGGTAACGCTGACCCAAGCTTGGGTACGTAGGTGCAACCATGGTAATACCTAAATTACCAAGCTTAAACCATGATCCATTTTTGCTGGGGCTACCTTTTTGTGTAACTGGCATTAAGCCTGCCACCTAGGAGTCCCAAGGGCCCCAACTCAGATATTTCCAATGGAATTGGAGGAAAGGAATACCTTATTTAAAAGGTCATCATTAGGCAAGTAAAGAGCCGCAACGATTGCTTCGATATGATGAGTCCATCCAAAATGGCCATCGGTCAAACATTAGGAATTTCTTCTACATCCCTATGACTTACTCAGGCCGAAGGCGTCGTAAAGGGACGTAGGTGGCAGCAAAATACTTCGTTCAACATATTTGGATTACACCAACGTCTTTTGCCTCAGTGCCCCACTCTCTGCTGCAAATTTTATGGTGCTACACAGCGGATGCTTCCGAATATTTATCATGCACCAATGGACTTCCTTTCGATTTTAGTTGAACTTCAGACTCGAGCATCCAGATCAGGTAAAACCTTTACCTGACGTCGTAAAAACGCTCCTTCACACGACGGTCTTGGGTTCCAGTCATACAGGGGAGGCAATACATGGATACAATCTCTGCCATAATATATTTATAACTTTCAGCCAATCAAAGAAGTGATTTTAAGGCCAAAATGGCTGCCACCAATTTGCTACATTAGTTGCCAAGCTAATCCCACCGACTATTATACCGGCTTCTTTTGTAGTTTCGTGTGTGGCCATCTTATTTTAGCCACTGCCCAGTTATCTACTATCTCGCTAAGTTTGGTGGAAAAATCTTGAATACAAAAAGAGATTAATTTTTTTTTAATTTTGCTGGATTGAGGACTTCAATCATTTAAATTAAAGTGTTTGCTGATTTGCATTCAACCATCAACAATAAGTAGCGTGGACAACGGATTTATTAAGAGCTTAGTGGCCTGAAGCCAATGCCCTGCTACAAACAAGAAGCACTAACATCTTATCGACAATGTTGTGTTGCCGATTATTTCTGGCAGTCTGTTTGCATTGTTACTAGCTAAGTTCTAAACAAAATGCTTATTTTGATCACCGGTGGCGTTTTGCCAACATACAGAAAAATAGCATTACAAATGATTGTAACCTTTTTAGTTAATGACTCCTCAAACGTCAAACCATAAAAGGCACGTATTGGATTTAAGAGTGTTGAATACCAAATATCATTCATATCTGTCACATAATTTTTTCTTATGAGCAGAATTATTCGGTAGTCAGTATATAGTAGTAGTAAGTTGAAATCAACGATCTTCACGCACTTTATCACATTGATACAGTCTATGTCAGGATATCATGCCCACATCTGTAACTCGTCTGTAATCCCACCAGTAAACCTCTGGGTGAGGGCGTGACTCTGGGTGTGGGTGTGACTTCCCTACCAAGCCTTTTTACTCCCTCCCCACCTTAAGAAAATACTCGAATCCTCTTATGTAACTACCGATTATCAAAGTAAAGTGTGAACCAATATCATTAAGGAAGACTACTTACTTGTAATAGAAAATAGCAGTAACCTGATAGAAAATTAGGCAAAAATACCAATCCCTGGCAAACGCACTCACATCCCATTGTTGTCACCCCGATTGTATGACTTAGCTTTGTTACTTTTTTCTTTACTCAACCATCGTATGTGACAGCATGCCTTTTACGTCACTCTATAGTATGTGCAACAGAGGTAAGGTGGAGGCTAAACCGCCATACTAGTCCTAGGCCCACAATGGAACCTACTTTTACAACGGACTAAGCAACATGTTATAGCACACAACACTCATAACGAATTAAGCCCAGATAACGATTAGCCCTATGGGCCAGCAATTCAATTCCTTCCCATTGACAAGAATTTTCTGCAGGAATCGTCTTATGTTTGCACAGTAACATCACCTTAGGAGCAGAAAAAGTGAGTAAAATAACGCCTTTACTTCTCTGAAGAAATAAATCTGTAAGGGAGGACAAGTACTGATCGTATCGTTATTCAATAACTTTAGGCCTTAATGTAACGACCAAGCCAAGAAACAAGAATAAGGAAGGTTAACCACCAACCTCTCTCTCAGGTCATACTAGTCTCCCATCTCGAGACATTCTCCAGATGGCACAATTTCATTTAATTAGACCTTTAAGAGGCCATGGGGAACCGAACACACTCTCTACTACCTAGGAACAGCAAGAACGGGGGATTTTACAAGTCGGATGTAAAGGCATGACATTTTCTGGTAGCGTGACGAGTTTCTAGTAACATCGATAAGAACTCTTCAACATCCGAAACGATCAGTAGAGGCAAAGAATCTACAATATGCGGATGATTTCCTCCTTGAACACACCAACCTCACATCACCCAGTAACTAGACTTGTGAATAATCATCAAAGGCGAACTGAGCAATGGCGCAGCAATTATGGACCCCACACGATGGCCATCAAAGATTTATGAGAGCTGGTATCCCGATCCTAACCGGATTCGAGACATTTAAAATATGGGAAACTCTTTCAATGCCTCGCTGAAGAGAAGAGATGGGTACCTGATGTTTCAGTCAACGATACAGACCAAACCCAGAAGATGCAACACCACAGGAAGTAGCAGATTGGCAGCAAAAAACACTGAAGCCCCTTCAATAATTATACATTTCCAGGCTCAACAAAACGCTAAAGAAATTTGGGAACAATTAAACACTGTTTACACAGGGGTAGACCCATTCCAACCAATTATGAAGCTAGGCAAATTAATGTTGGATAGAATGCAAAATACAGAGGATGTTGCTCCATATATTAGGAGAGTTCGTGCCCTAATGGCAGAAATTACGGCCACGAACGGGAACGAAGCATTCATTTGGGCACTCAAGAGGCATAGATCAACCACCATTGAATGTAACAAGCCGTAATAGCACAGGCACAAACGTATCTTCTACAAAATTCTTATTTGCTGAATGAATACTGGCGTACAGCTCATTAACGAGCAACAGTTGGTTCCTAACCTAACACCACCAAACTGTCAGAATAGCAATCCAGAAACATTACAACAAACACGTTATTTTTACATTAATTCATACCAGCCTCAACAGGAAAACTACCTGGTGCAGCAACCGACTAGAAATTGGCAACAAGCCAGAGACAACTGATGTGTAAATATTAGTCAACCCTCACGGAAAATGCAATGGAGACCTCAGACATCATGTACCCACAGACATAAGACTGCTGCAACAGCCTATGAAATGCCCTTTTCGTTTTCCTTTCCCTAGTTTCTGTGGGTAACCTTTTGGTGGGGAGCAGGCTGCGGCTATCGGCGACCTTTGTTACCAGTTATGCTTGCTGGGTTTAGTATTCTAAGTAGTCTCTTTGTTGTTAACAATAATGTGCCGTGAGGTACCTAATTGTTTTTATCTTCTTCTTCCCTTTTCGTTCAGACCAGCTTTTTGCTATGAGTGATGTTGGCTGATCTGTGTAATTTCCCCACTTTCCATGATTTGTGGTCATGAGTAACGAGTTGGACTTGCTGATTTGCATTTCCATTTTCATTTCCCCTTTTCCTACCGATGTGCCATGACTCCCGGTATTTTAGTTTGAGTACGCCTGGAAGCCATATATGACTATCAGTGTTAAAGTAACGAATGTAACGCACCGTTAATCTGGGTAAAAATAAAAACGAACTCAGTTCTCTGCTAATTTCTTCTCACATTTTCCCTCCTCACGCCGGCCCATGGTTGACACGTATCCAAGCTATAAATTTTCCCCCTTCACATGTGAAGTCCCCGATAGATCCCGATCAGTGTATAACTTCTTATTCCCGCTTGTGCTGTAAAAACCGAATGAATGCATAACTGAGTCTTTTATTTCTTTTTACACGCCCTCAAAAGGTGTACTAGTGTGGGCGGGGACATCCCGCACCGGGCCACTTTTCATAGACCAGTTACAGCACCCCCTGGGACCTTGTTTTAGGTGCTTCGGATGGGGACATATTTCTAGCTCATGTGGTGTGCGCACCACCTTGGCACGCGACCAAAATGCTACCTCAAATGATTTTTTTCCGACCGCAAAACTTTGATGGAACCTGAACCCAAAGGATGCCTCCCCAGGCTCAATGCATACTGGATGCCACCAACTCACGAAATATTGAAGCGCAACAATCAACAGGACCAACAATTAACTCAGATACTTTCGCCTGAGCAAATTGTTTTAAAAGTGTTACAAAATAATAGACTGTAGCAAATGCCCTAGGGTAACAATTCAGTTGGCGTCCGGTGGTGTTGCACGTATGGTATGTTAACTGGCGATTTAAAAGTGACCGGCTGCCAACCATCCTGCCGCTAAAAACAGACACAACCTATGACTTACATGGTGACATGATATTTCCTGAACTGGATGAAGCAAGGTCACAAGGGAAAATAATATTGTTTTTGGTTTACCAACAGCTAAACTAACTGACTCGCATCCAGTCCATGAACTTACTGTCCCAAAAGAAATTATTGTGCATGATGAATTAATGATGCAAACTTCGTTTACTGCAATTCCAGACGTAAGTCTAAACCCAAATGTACCACCTTCTGAGCCGGTCAAAATGACCTCTGATCCCATGTTACCATAATAACTGTCTATTTAACAGCAGAGGAGCCTCCTAATGACCCTTTAACTTCAAAACAACATTTAACCGTGATTTACAAAAATATCCTATTAGATCTCATTATTCCCAAACCTGGGTTTTGTGGAAAATTCCAAAACAATGGTTATGGGACCGTTAAGAAGGGGACTCCCCCTCCTACCATTGAGCATTTTCCACTCCTACAACAGTTCAGTCACCAATCTACCATGAGTCCTCCCCTACCTATTCAATCACCCCCACATATTTTAGCTATCTATCATACAAGTGGTGTACTTGATGTTGATATGTTACATCGACGCATGGGTCACACGTCATGTGAAAGGTTACGCTGCATGATCCAGAAGGAAACCCTGGTGACTCTACAACTGATTGGAAAAACCTCCCTCACTGTGACATCTGTTTACGTACTAAGATGCACAGAGGTAGCCCTGGATGGCAGTAATACACTACTTATAATAGTGGACATAGGAACTCGCAGGTTCTTTTCCCATGTCCTTCATGACAAGTCTTTAATTCCTGATGTTTTCATTCAGGAGATAACTAGGCGGCCAACAACTGGCTCGTCTCGTAAATGATGGTGCACTTATGTTCCAAGCTTACTGCCTCCTACACTTCCTCTTATCAACGGCACTGTTCACCACGACAGAACAGTGTATCTGAATGGGCAAATTCGGCTATTAAAACAATTGTGAAATCACTTCTGACTGATGCGCAGCTTCCGGAGACCTTTTGGGGTTTGGCTATTTTTGTGGCGACCTAGTTGCACAACTTTATGTGTGCCTCCGCCAATCCCGATGACGTCTCCCCTTATCAAGGACAGCGGTCCTTATGTAAGCCTCAGCACGAACTTCCATGTTAAACATCAAACTTTGAACTTTTATAGTCTCGCCAAGAATTGACATAGACCAATCAAACCGTTCGGCGTTCACAGCACGGCCATTTCTTGTTGTTGTTGTTGTTGTTGTTGTTGTTGTTCTTGTTGGGACTCTTTGCCGTCATTTGGAGATCGAACCGCTGAACCGATTTTCAATTTGTATAGCTTAAAATGTAGGTATTAACACCGACCAGGGCCTTTTGAACACTGTTTTGATGGGACTGCAGTATGCGAGTCAGCAGAGCAATTATTATTGCAGAGCACTTGGCAGAAACCGTTAATGTTGTTGTTGGGACTTTTGTCCTCACCTGGAGATCGAACCACTGAACCGATTTTACAGCTTAATTTAACAGTTTTATAGCTTAATTTAAAAGGTAGGCATGGACACGGCCTAGGGCCATTCGCAGGCTATTTTAATGTAAATACAGTATTCTTGACACGGAAAGCCAAATGGGCTAGAATATTTGCTCTCGCCTAGAAAACGAACCAATGAACCGATTTTCAGTTTGTACAGCTTAAAATGCAGGTATTAACACCGACCAGGGCCTTATGGACACTATTTTGATGTGACTGCAGTATTCTTGTCGGTAGAGCAATTATTATTGTAGAGCACTGGGAAGAAATCATTAATGTTGTTGTTGGGACTCTATGCAGTCACCTGGAGATCGAACCACTGAACCGATTTTTAAGTTCTATAGCTTAAAACGTAGGTATGGACAAGGCCTAGAACCTTTCGCAGGCTAGTTTAATGTAACAACAATATTCTTTACACCGAAAGCCAAATGGGCTAGAACTTTTGCATTCACCTAGAGATCAAACCAATGAGCCGATTTTCAGTTTGTATAGCTTAAAATGTAGGTATTAACACCGACCAGGGCCTTTTGAAAACGATTTTGATGTGATTGCAGTCTTCTTGTCGGCAGAGCAATTATTATTGTAGAACACAGGGAAAAATCATTAGGTGGAGTCACAAATTGTTTTAAGTCGAGCTAAAAACATGAAATTTGGTACACAAATCTTTCTTAACAGCAAAAATCGAACCAAAAATGCCCCCCCCCCCCCCTGAAAGTCCGGCACGTGGCGTCATCGGCCCCCCCCCCCCTCCCCAGCACCCCAACCCTCCCAGTAGCTTAGGCAACAAATTCTGACATATCAAGCTCAAAACATGAAATTTGGCGTACGAGTCCATTCTTAGCAGCATAAATCGAATTGGCCATGGAACCCCATGAAATACTCCCGAAGGTGCCC
>JAHWFP010154879.1:4564-24535 GCA_023313725.1 Lithobius niger | reverse complement strand
CCGCATTTCAGTATGTTGCTGGGCGTGCCATCTCAAACTGTGTTAGAGGAAAAAGGAATTGTTTCCCTCCCCACTTACGTGAATGCAGTCACCCGTGCGCAGGCATGCGCCGCCGATCAGCTCCCTCTCTTACGCCCTAATTACCGTGAGAACCCTGCTGACAGCGATGAGTCAGATAGCGACTCTATTGAAGTTACTCCAAGAGCAGTGACGGAAGGTTTTGTCGACCCCGAACAAGACGTTTTGGATGAGGCGATTTTAGGTCCTCAAACTGAGCAGTTCACACAGCTCCTCAACATTGACAAACCCGAGTTTTTAAGACTCCAGCGTGAATGCCCAACTTTAACTTTGTGTTGGAAGTATGCTGAGCTGCCAGAAAGCCAGCAGGACGAAAACAAGCTGTTTTTCGTTGACAACGATTTGCTTTTTCGCAAACCTTTTCGCCCTGGGTAAGGCCGCTAATAAACAGGCAACTAGTTCTTCCCCAGAAGTGTAGAAATTTGGTTCTAAGCACTGCGCATGCTAATGGGCGTTCTAAAACAAAAGATGGGCGTTTTTGGGCGTTCTAAAACAAAAGAAAGAGTGCTTACAAATTTTTTACTGGCCCAAATGTTTTAGTAACATTGAGCAATTTGTCTTGACTTGTCTTACCTGCCAGAAAAATGGAAAATCTGGACAGACGTTTGTTGCCCCTTTGGTGCTTGTGCCCATGGATGGGGACCCCTTTAATTGTTTCATTATTGATATTGTTGGCCCCATCAGACCCTCTAGTAGAGGTGGTTTTAAATATATTATATCTCTCCTCGATCCGGCAACAAAGTTTCCTGAGGCCGTGCCCCTTAAAGAGGCCAACAGCCAAAGTGTAGTAGACGCCCTCCTCGGCATCTTTTCGAGGTTAGGCTTCCCTTCTGAATTACAATCAGATTTAGGCTCGCCCTTCATATCCGCCCTCACCACTTTATTCCTAGAAAAATGCGGAATTAAGTGTATTAATTCAAGTGTGAATCATCCACAGTCCAACAGCGTGGAGCGATTTCACAGAACCCTCAAAGCAGTGCTGAGAGCGGTTTGCCACGAGCATCCCCTAGTTTGGGAACGATGCCTCCCCTGTGCAATGTTTGCACTACGTACTGCTCCACATTGAGAGTACTGGATTTACACCTGCTGAAATGGTGTATGGCCGAAATTTGAAAGGCCCTCTCGAGCTTGTTAAAAGCCAATGGGTTGAACCTGTAGCGGCGCACGCTACGACGCCTGAGGTGCTTGTAGCGCCCCCGACATCCTTGGTTGACGAGTACTTCTTTGCATCAGGTTACGTGATTATTTCGACTTTTTACGACAATAAGTACCGCATGGGCTACAGTCCCGGCTTGGGGGATGGAGCGTCGGTGTCCTATTGTAGGCCTAACCTTAATGCTTCCGGTAATACACTGCCACCAACGGTGGATTAATTTAATTGCTTAAACGAATTATAAAGCTAAAATGGGCTACATAATAATTTACACTAGAAACAATTAATCTTACTAGGGAACGAACCTGAGGTTTAAAAACTCTTGGTTTTTATTTTAAAACATCAGAATGAAAAAATAAACACTTTTACATTTAGAGTTCACTAGTTTAAGCTTTTGACACGTTTGGCAAAAACACTTGGCTTGAATTTACAATAAAAATTCACATTAACACAAGAACAACGAAGTTGATTCTTAAACACTTAATTTAGATTAGAAAAAGCATTTTTATCTTGGGTTCCTATCCAGGAATACCCAGCAAGCTGAACCGCGTCCGCTAAGTTACAACTATATTTGACAACTGTAGTTTTCAAGTCGTCCCACAGTTATTTTTCCTCGCGAGGATCAAACCGTCCCTTTGTTTACATTTACAAAATGAACAAAGTAAGAAACTGGCTTTTTAGAAAGAGATGCCTACTCTAACATTATGGTGGTAAAGACCAACAATGCCGAAAAGGCCTACCAACCATAAAGACTCCAAGCTAGAGGTTAATTTAATTAATGACTATGAATTTAGAATTGGGGGGTTCTAAAGATAAACTTCTAAAGTTAAACTAGTTTACTTCCAACCACTACCATTTTGCCCGGCATGGCAATCCCGGACGTGACATCTCCACACCCGACCGACGTGACCCTTCTAGCTTGAGAGATCTGTGAGCTGTGCTGAATGAGCTGTAGAGGGAGGGCAACTGGGGCTTTTTATGCTGGAGCAGCGGATTTTCTGGACCAAAGCGCGGACGCCGAGGAGAGCTGCGGGGGTCTGATTGGCTGAGGGCCAGGAGAACAATGGAAAGTGGGAGGAGAAGTCGGTTTGACAAAGGGACTGGGTGCAGAGCCGTTTGAAGGAGTAAAGACATGTAAAGACGGGCCTGTTTTGAGTTTTACTCAATTGAACATTGGGAAATAGGCCTTTACTTTGAATTATTGACTATGGAATGGATATTTACATGTTTGCAACGTGAATAGGCTAGGCTCTTGTTAAAGCTTAATACTTGGCCTTGGGTAATGCAGAGAGCATTAATATTAAATTTTATAAGCTTTAACTGGAAACAGCAGTGATATACACCACAACTAGTTTTAGCGGGGGGAATTGAGGATTCGAAGTTTTTAAGCACAGTTTGACTTTCGGATTGCATGGAAACAGATCTTTTACAAATATCTTTTGGTTTTTAATAGTAGAGCAAGCTAGTAGCAACATTCGGATGGGACAGTCAGGTTTTGTAGAGAATTAAAACAAAACATATATACACAAAGATTCGTGTCCGGTGATTGCCGATGTCTGTATAGGTTGGAGTAATGGTAGCGTTTTGGGGGCAAAAGATTATTATTAAGAATGCATAAAAAGAATAAATATATTAGCTTAGAGAATGCTACAATGCATTTAAGTTTGAGTAAAATAAATAACATCAAAGTTAAAGGACAGGCGACGATCGCTGTGGAAATTTTTCATAAAGGTTGCAGCTGTTCAACATAATAAAAAATATCACACTCAAAGTTGTCTGTACAATTAAGTAGGAGGTTAAGTACCTTCGCAGAGGAAGCTCCTCCCTACAAACACTAAACTAATGTTTTCGGCTTTATGCCTAAGTGAAAATAAAAAGTAAATACAAATTTTTACAAGTGGCGAAAATGGCGTCTCGTGCGCTACGGTGATTTTACGGCTTCACTTTCGTGCGTTTTTCTAAATGCTGTAAAATGACTTCTAGATGGAATTTTCGTGTTCTGTTTGCGGGGGGAAACAGATAAAGTTCGTGGCTATAAGAGCTGTTTAGATGAGACGGATTGGTCCATTTTCTTCGGAGATACAGGCGTTTGAAATTTGGGGTTTTTTCCCGGCCGAGGCGCCGAGAAAAAAAAATGTTCCACGAGTTTTTTTTATTTTTGGAGGTCATGTATCCTCTCCAATCGTTTTTCGGCAAGCCGACATTACAAACCCGACGTCCACCCATCCGTCCTTGAGTACATCCTGGATTTACTCCAGAGGTTCAAATACTCACAGGAACTCTCACAAGAAAATATTGTGAAGAGCCAGCAAAAAAATAAGACCTATGACCGTAAGGCAGTTGAACGCAAGTTCAAGGAAGGTGATAAGGTTCTAGTCCTTAAACCTGATCGAGCCAATAAGTTGGAAATTTATTGGGATGGACCCTGTGATGTTGTTAAACGCCTTTCAGACACCAATTACTTAATAAAAAAATCGTTTGGTTCTCAGAAGGAGACTGTTTATCACATCAACCTGCTCAAGCCCTATCTGCCTAGAGAGGGGTCAAGTAACCATTCGTATAATGACGAACGTGAGTTTACTCACCACGACCATGTTTGGTCCGGCAAGCCTGGTGATGGCCATCTTAACTCAAAAGAAGCCATGAGTCTTTTCAAAACGACCGGAGATTTGTCAAAGTCTCAAAAGTCCGACTTGCTTAAAGTCTTTGACCAGGTAGATGGTGTTTTTTCTACTCTGCCGGGTCGTACCGACATTGTCACCCACGATGTGGAGTTGATTGATACACAAGTCAAGCCGTGTAAATATTACAGGCATGACAAGTTCGAACGTGACTTGATAGTTATAGAGATCAAACGTATGTTAGATCTGGGCTTAATTGTGGAAACAGACTCCCCACATGGATCCCCCATGATTATTGTACAAAAAGAAGACGCTAGCCCTCTTCCTGTAGCTGACTACCGTGAGCTGAACAACAATACGGTAACTAAAGATTACCCAATTCCCAACATTGAGGAATGTATTGAACGTGCAGCCAAGTGGAAATACATTTCCATTTTTGACCTTAACCGTGGATTTTGGCAAGTGCGCTTGACGCCACAGGCTTCAATGGCCGCCACTATCACTACCCCCATAGGGAAATTTGCTCCCCTAATGATGAATATGAGGATGAAAAACGCTCCATTTTCCTTCCAGAAGCTTATGGATAATGTCACTCGTGGCATGGAGGAGTATGTCACTCCTTTTCAAGATGACACCGTCGTTGGTGCTGAAACGTGGCAACAACATTTGAACAACGTTTTTAACTTTCTCTTTGCTGTCAAGAAGGCCGGGTTAACTGTGAACGCAAAAAAATCGCAGGTCGCTTGCAGCAAAGCCACCTTTCTTGGTCACGAAGTGGGCAATGGAACTCGCACCCCTTCAGAAGTGAAGGTTTTGGCTGTCCAAAAATTAGCACGGCCACAAACTAAAAAAGATGTCCGTTCCTTCCTTGGTTTGGTTGGTTACTACCAACGTTACATTCCCCACTATTCCGAAATCTGTGCAAGCCTTACAGTCTCTCTGAAAAAGGACGCACCCGATCCCGTTTCTTGGGATGATTCAAAGCAAACTGCATTTGAGACTTTGAAAACTGCCCTAGTGACGTTTCCCATCCTGAGAGCCCCCGACTTCAACCAAACTTTCACCCTCCAATACTATGACTACACTGTCCGGTACAAACCTGGCAAGTTTCACTTGAACGCCGACGCGTTAAGTCGATATTTTGTTTAAACAAATTCTTAAATGTTAAACATTTTGTTTTCAGTACAAATTGACTGAGAATTAAATTTTACCTGCATTTTAATTTTGTCATTATGGTCAGTTGAGAGCTCGTCCGTAAGTAACTCTCAGTTAATTCCCGTTTTGGCCTTCACACCTAAATTTTAAGTGCCTATGCTTTACTCTTTTTGTCACTATCAACGTCTCCCTGTGTGGGAGAATATTGACAAAGACTGTAACGACACTAATTAAATATTCATTAGGTATATTCTACGGGAGCTGCAATCTGTTCCCGGTTGGCTCTTCTTTAAGTTTTCTACGAGATGGCTTTCTTCCCAAAAACAGCCGTCTGTCTTACCTCTGAGGGCAAAAGGTCAACTCTGTCGTTAAAAGGTTGTTAGTTTTTATCCACAAAACTTTCCAGTGTTGTATTGTTATGTTAAGTTATGGGTCATACCTTTAAACCCTTTAGTGTCACATCACCCTTGTAAACAAGTTGTTTGGTAACCTAAAGCCATCCCAGTGAGAGTAGTTTAACAGTAAATAGAGCCGGTCATTTTATGCGTGCCCGTAGTATTCGATTTTCCGATCCCTATCGCAGCGGCTAGTTTTATTGAAATGCGGCGGAGGGTTAATTTCGCAGTCATCCCAGAAAAAAAAATGACTAGACTTGAGCAGAGGCAGAATCCGTACGGGACATATTACCAGAGCAGTAGATGGCCTCATTTATTTGTTATAACGAAACAACCAACTTAACTTTGTATTTTAAAACTAGTGTGTTTCTTGATAAATGTCTTTTTGCCCCATTTTCAAATACTTGTACGATATTCCTGCACCAAGCAGCGCGGACAGTATTTAGCTAATGGTTGCAAAAACAGTAAAATTTTACTTGTAACTTTTACTTTACTTAAAGTTCTCTAAAACACAATAACGTTGGTCCCCCAAAAATACAAAACGGCAAAGTCAACATTTATGTAAACAGTGTATTTTATTTCATGTCGATTTTGCTTAAATTTTGGCGGTCTTGTTATCTGCATATCTTGTGTGCACTAACCCTTTTATTATAGCTTTTATTCTGAGTTCTCAGGAACCCCGAATAAAATCCTGCGTTTAGGGGCGTGTAAAGAGCGCCACCGAAAAACGCCCGTTTTTCAAAAATTCGAAATTTTTTTTCTTGAGGCACCCAAATGCCTCGCCGAGGTAAATCTAGCCGTTTTTGCAATAGTGGTCCGATTCTCACAAACTCTTCGACATTCAATAGCCTGTCCAAATACAAGACTCTTGGGGAGGCCCAAATCTGGACTTTCCGCCAGGAAGAACCATTAAACTACGTTTGAATATCACCTCAAACCCACCATATCGAACCTTCATCGTGGCCGCCATTATGAAACTCTGTACTTTTGTATTTGTATTTTATCCTTTTCCTTTTAGGGCAAAAAGCCCGAACACACTAGCTTGGTGCATTTTGGGAGGAGCTTACTCTGCGCAGGTACTGAACTTCGAGGTTTTGTACAGACAGCACTTTGAAGTGTGATATTTTTTATTGTGTTTGTCGGCCGCAATCCATATGAAAAATTTCCACAACGATCCATTTTAACTACCAAATTAAACGTTAAAACGTTCCCAGTTACTTAATGCATTATAGCATCCTACTAAGCTAGTTTATTTAACCACATTTATCCTTTTATTATATTCTTTTACCCCCAGAAATGCTACCATGTGTCCAAACCTATTACGACCTGGCATTGTATCGGACACGAATTTTCAGTGTATATATGTTTGTTTTAGTTCTCCTCTTGACCCGACTGAGACCTTTCAAACACTACAGATAGCTTGATCTACTATTAAAAACCAAAAGATGTTTATAAAGTTGTGGTGTATAACACTGCAGTTTACAGTTAAAGCTTATAAAATTTAATAGTAATGCTTAATGCATTACCCAAGCCAATGTATTAAGCTTTAACTAGAGCCTATTCACGTTGCAAACATGTAAATATTCAATCCGTAGCCAATAATACAAAGTAAAGGCCTATTTCCCAAAGTTCAATTGAGTGAAACTCAAAACAGGCCTATCTTTTCCGTCTTTACATGTCCTTACTCCTTCAAACGGCTCTGCATCCAGTCCCTTTGTTCAACTGACTTCTCCTCCCACTTTCCATTGTTCTCGAGGCCCTCCACCAATCAGATCCCCGCAGCTATCCTCGACGTCCGTGCTTTCCCCCCTCTCCAGCATAAAACCCCCCCAGCTCAAAGCATCCACAGCACAGCTCACAAAACTTAACTCTCTAGGTAGGGAAAATTATGGTGGTGACGCCTGTAGCGGCATCTTAGGTTTCCTCACCCCATAACGTCAGAGTGGTTCTCTTACTAAAAACCAACTTTTCCAGTTTATTTTAAATGGATTTTTAACTTAAACTAAATGACGGTTTGATCTTTGTGGAAGTCAAATTGAAACAACCTGATGCTTAAGTGTAAAATTGCCGGGCTTTTTATTACTTAGAACAGTTCTTGAGGGAACTAAGGGAGGTGGATCTTTTTGTACTTGGAAAACTTAGAAACATAACTGTGGACGGTTGATCATGTAGAAACATATTGTCAGACTTTTATCAGTTGCGGCTGTTGAGTCTTGTGGGTGTCTCCGGGAGCACCTAATATTACTTTTTTCTATTGTGAAAATTTAAACTTTTACTCAAACACAAGCGTTGTTTGTTTGAATTGTGAATTGTTACTTTTGTAAATTCTACTTCTTGCCTATTTAATTAATTGGTAATCATAAGCTTTCAGAAGCAAACCTTAATGTAAAGTGTACTTTCATTCTCTGTCGCAAAAATAAAACCAGGAGTTTTAAGCTTCAGTCGTTTGCTAGACTTGATTAATTGTATTTTAGTGTAAAATAAATATGTAGCCCATCTTTAATTTTAGCTAGTAAAACAGTTAAATCCATCGTTGGTGGCAGCGATACCGACAGTTTAAGGTTAGGCTCCTTTAATTAGGACCGGCGCTTCATCCCCCATGCTGGGACAGTGTCCATGCTGTGTTGAATAAGTAAAAAGTCATCATTAACACCGCTTAACCTCAAGCTAAAACTCCACGTACACCAGGGAAACCGGGGGCGTTACAAGCACCTACAGCCGTTACAGCCGTCGTAGCGTCCGCCGTTACAATTGTTACCTATTCTTTTGAACAAATTCATGGCTTCCTGTCCAGTTAAAGTCCAGTCACCGAGGTTTCTGGTCCAACTGAATTCCTTATGAAGGTCTTCTTTTTCGTCAGCACTAGTATAATTGCATTAACCTTCCCTAGGAATATAGGGTTTCATGAGGTTCACGTGATACACAGTATCTTGTTGTCTGCCACTGATTTTGGAGACTAAATAATTTGTATCTGAGAGACGTTTCAGTACGGTACAAGAACCATCCAAATATATATCTAGTTTACTTTATTGGCTCTAGAAGGCTTCAAAATCGAAACGTTATCCCCTTCTTTAAACTTCCTTTCTACAGCTTTAGAATCATAGTAGGTTTTATTTTTCGCCTGGCCTTTCTGCATGTTTTCCACTGCCAGTTCGCGAGCAAACTTGAGACGTTGCAATAAATCCAACATCTGGTTCGATCCACTGATTCTTTAAAAGACCCTAGGGTCCTTTTAGGTTTCGTCCATAGACGAGCTCAGCGGGAGCAAAGCCAGTGCTCTCGTGAGGTGCGGTGAGAAGTGCAAACATGGCTCCTGGGAGACATTGTTCCCAGTCTTCTGGGTGTTCGTGACATACGGCTCGTAACACGGCTTTAAGGGTACGATGGAACTGTTCTACCGAATTACTTTGTGGGTGATTAACTGAAGAGTTAATTGTCTTTATAGCACATTTTTCCAAGAATAAGGTGGTTAATTTACTAAAAAAAACAAGAACGAAGATCTGTCTTCAATGAAAAAGGGAACCCAATACGTGAAAATATTTCCAATAGTGCATCTACTACTGGCTGGCTATCAGCTGTTTTTAGGGGAATAGCTTCCGGTGCCTTAGTGGCCTTATCTAGTAGCGACAAAATATATTTAAACCCTGCTTTAGTTTTGGGTTTAATAGGACCTACAATGTCCACTATGTACCTTGAAAAAGGCTCACCATCCATTGGGACTAACACCATCGGTGCTACAAATTTCTGCCTCGTTTTGCCGGTTTTTTGACAAGTTAGGCATGACTGTACAAAAGTTTCTATGTCTTTAAACACTAAAGGACAATAGAAATTAGAAAGAACTTTATCTTTTGTCTTGGCACGACCAAGGTGACCTGTATGAGCTGTGTTGGGCACCAAGTCCCTACTCTCCTTGGGCATAACCAACTGTTTGTCTGCATTAGGCCTAGCTGAAGCTTTCAATGGCCTACGAAATAATAAGTCATTTTCTATAAAGAACTGCTTATTTTCATATTGCTTGTCTGGCTCGATTTTGAGCAGACTTCCAACACTCACTTAAGGTTACACAATTTTTTTGCAACTCTTTGAATTTAAGTTTGTCAATTTCTAGAAGTTAAGAAAAATCATCTGACTGGGGTCCTAGAATAGCACCATCCATATTTTCCTTGCCTAGGGCAGAAAAACCATTTTTATGAGCAAGATTCTCATTCTGTTCGCTTTCCTCATCTGAGGAGTCATTTTCACTGTCACCATTTACTTCCCTATAGTTAGGACGAGTGATCGGAAGGTCTGAGGGAGCACTCAGAGCTTCCTTTGCTTGGGATCGTGTGATGGCATCAGTCAAATGAGTAGGAGCTTCCATACCCTTTTTCTCTAAGAATGTTTGAGACGGCACTCCAAGCAACACTTTAAAATGAGGACCAATGTGAACCGTAACAAGTGCTTCGGTAATTAGTAGACCGTAAGGCGTGTCTACTTGCACTCGCGCATTTGCACACAGTGCAGTGGTTTGATCATTCAGTGAATTTTTGCAATGCGTAAATTCACCTGTGAATTGTTCGGGTAACACCAGTTCCCTAGCAGTAACATCATCAGTTGACCCAGCATGCAAGTATTGCACAAGGTTTACCATTTACTCACCATTTATGGATGTATTTTTGTAAGACATACTCCAGTGGTTGGCATAACTTTTTCACAAAGTTGGATTCACTAGTTTGGGCTTGCTGCTTCAGATGTAACGGCTTTTTGCGGCAATTTTTCTGAATGTGGCCTGGCAATTTACAAAAAAAACAATGTCCATCATTAGGCTTCTTACTACGAGCCTTTTCAAAATGCTCGTTGGGCTTTGCAGACTCACCAGTTTGTTCTGCGATTTTGTTGGGGCCTGGTTGAGAACCATTACCCCTTTGAGATCCTTGAGAATGATTGTTTTAGTTCCCATTTTGCCCTGAACCATTTTTTGATTTTTGGCCACCTGGTTGTGCACCAGTTTGTGGTTTGGACTGGACTTTTTGTTTAAGACTAGTTTCTAGGGAGATTTGCCTATTTCGGGCTACCCATTCGTCAGCTAAAATAGTTGCTTCTTCCAACGTGCCTTCACTTTGCTTGTCAGGGAGCCACTTCCTAAACCCAACCGGGCAGAATATTAAAAACTGCTCTAACAACAATAAATTAGAGATCTTATCTAAGTTACCCATAGCGTCAGCTAAGGATAACTACTGATCAAATAGGCTGCGCAATTCAAAGGCGTAATCATGAAAAAGCTGTTCATTTTCTTTTTCCAAAGAACGGAACTTGATTTTAACTGTCTCTTTTGTTTGCAAATATCTAGCTAAAAGCTTTGTTTTGACTACTTCATAGTTATGAATATCATTCGTGTCTAGCTGCGAACAAACCTTGACAAGAATTTCGCCCACTAAAGGCTGCAACCCTACCACCCACTGATCCCGGGGTACCCGTTAAGTTTGTAGCGGCGCTTAGAAGGTCTTGAGGTGCCTACTGTCTATAGCACCTACAATCTGGTGAAGTTGTGGTTAATTTAGAATTGTTCATAAGTGGCGGTTTTTACTTTCACGGAAAAACAGCATAGCGTGTCTACTGCACGGTTAGGAGACGAGCGTCTGCGTCCTAACTAAACTTTTATGAGCTATCTAATCACGGTTCGCTGCCACCACGATGGGTGTGTATTTAAATGCCTACTTCGGAGTTAAAATAAAAATGATTTGTAATTATTTAACCCTTGCAAATTAAATCGGACTCGGAAGTCAAACTGTCGTTTAAAACAACTTTCTTTAATATTTTAATAAAACATGACAATTTATCATACAACGAGTGACTAGTTGGTTACAAGAACAAAACATAAGCTTTTAAAGAAAGCGCACTTGATTTGCATTAAATCGGCAAGTTGAACAAAATTTAAGTTCACTACAAATTTGGACTAGAAGATTAAAATAAACCAGCTTGTGTTTGAATGCTAGAACGCATTAAATTAAAGTATTATCGCAGCCGCAAATAATAACAAGAGGGCAGTCGAAGTTTTCATGGTTGCTAAAATCGTCACCTTAGTATAAAATAAAAACGTTAAGTACGGGTCCTCTTACATGTATGTGGTTGAGTGCCGATTGGCAGCCCCTCCTACAACAACACTAAGCTAGTCGGCTTTATGCCTGTAAGAAATTCAAAATACAAATAAATATTTACAAGTTTGGTGGAAAACGGCGACGTGAATTGCGTGCGGCGGCTCTCAGTTTGAGCACTTTTTTAAATGGCTGTAGAGATTGAAGTAGGACGAATTTTCTAGTTCTGTTTTCGCAGAATGATAGATAATGTTCAGGGGTATTAAATGGTGAAAACCAGAGTCGATTTGATCCATTTTCCGTGGAGATACACAATTTTAAAGTTGGAGTTGTGGATATAGGCCTAGCGCTCAGCGCTAAGAGAAAAAAAAGTCCCCGAGTTTTTGATGTTTGGTGCCGGTTCTCCTAACCAATCTCAGGATTTCAGGTATCCTGCCTTTATGTGCCCCCACACGGGAGATTTCATTTGGGGCTCCTGTTGAACGCCAAATGAAAGCCTACAACAAACGGTTAGTGCACATAGGTATGTCACAACACAAGCTACCAAGCCATGTAACTAAAATTTGCAAAGAAACACCCTTGGTCCATGCAATCATCAAACAACATAGAAAGTTCCAACTTCTATGGAGTTTGTCGTTTTCCATTTACTTTCATAATGTGAGAAAAAGGTTTTGAGCTACTTGTTCCTAGCTCCGGATCAGTTACAAGTTTTAAAAGTACACTAATTTTACGTAAATTAAAATTGCTAAGTTTAGTTCTTGTTTTTGTGATTTTGTCGCAAAATTAAATTAACGCAAAATTGAGAAAGTTAAAACACTAGGTTTTACTGAAATAAACGTTATTGGTGGTCCGCGCTGCCTGTGCAGAAATATCGTACTGTAGCGGCTGAAGCTACGACTGTCGAGGTGCTTGTAGCCTCGCCGACATCAAGATGGTTTTGACCTTTAAATTATTTGTTGCGGTGGCGATTTTTACTTTCCAGGGAACAGCACACATGTACTACTGACCCAGTATGGGTAACAGAGAGTCATTGGTCCTAACTGTAGGCTAACTAGTCAACTTTAAACGGGGGTTGTTCGCTGCCACTAGGTGGGTGGTTAATTGCAGTCCTGAGTTTAAAATAAAAAGTGGTTTTCTTAGTTATATTAACTCTAGCAATTAATCGTACTAGTACACAACTGACGTTTCACAAACTCTTGGTTTATTAGAAAATAGGCAGTTAAATATAAACTTAAATAGAAAAGGCCTTTAATTATTATTGATTGTTTTCATATTAAACCACGATGTTATGCATCGCGACTATTGAAGGAAAGATCTCAATAAATTCGGTTTTTAATAGTAGGAAGCCAGGTTTTGCATTGGTAATTGGTAGCCAAGTCGATTTGCAAGGAACAACTAAATTTATACAAAAAAACTAATCCGGGAAAATTTGTAAGTTAAGTTACCCTAAGCTCCGGTAGTGGTGATGGCAAAAGATTACGTTAAATATTTATAAAATCAAAGTTTAAAAGTACCAGCAAGATGCTAAAATGCATTTATATAGTTTAAGTATTATTTGCAGCCGCAGATAATTGGTTTTGGCAGTTGGAAATTTCTCAAAAGTATTCAAGATCGTCACCGTAAATAAACTTAAGAAATATCAAACAAAGTATGTCTGTACATCAAAATGAGGTTAAGTACCTTCGTAGAGGAAGCCCCTCCCATCAAACACTTAAGCTAAGGTGTTTGGCTTTATGCCGAAGGAAAAATAGAAGAAAATAATTAAAATTTTTACAAGTGTTGAATAATGGCGGCTGGCGCTTGCGTGCGTTACGGCTCGGTTTCGTGAAGTTTTCAAATGGTTGCTGTGGTTGAACCAAGATGAATTTTAATGTTCTGTTTCCGGGGAAATTCAGATAAAGTTCGTGGCTATTAAGGATTGAAAGATTCAACTGAATCGGTCCTTTATTCTTGGAGTTACAGATGGTTAAAGTTGGGGTTTTCACGGCACCGCAGCTCTGAGAAAAAAAAACTGTTTGTTGCCATAAACGAAAATACCCTCAGTTTTTTGATATTTTTAGCAGAGGTCGTTTCTCAAATATAGTGAAGAACCGTGCTTTCTTTACAGTACACACCGTTTGAATATTTAAGCAAAATAAAAAGTACAGGTTATGTTTTTGTAACTGTTAACGATTAAATGATATAATCGCAACATTTAATGCTATAACTCGTCAGCCGTGCACGGAATGCTATTTTGTTTTATCTAGGAAAGCATCGAAAAAAACCTCGAGGCGCACTCCTTTGGACCTAGCTTGCGTTAAGGATCGGAATAGAGGGTACTATGCGCGCATGTGCAACTATAAGCTCTATTTAAAATTAACAGATTACCACTGGACTGATTTAAGGTATATCAGACAACTTGTTTACATATGAAAATTTAAACACGGAAGGGTTTTGAGGTAGACCCCTTAACTTACACATAAAATACAACGCTGGGAGGTTTTATGGCTTATACCCAACAACCTTTTAAACAGGGCTACCATTTATCTCCCAGGGGTAGACAGACCAATTTTTTTAAGAAAAATGTTTCGGGAAAACTTAGAAGAGGAGATAGCCAGGGACCAATAAACTTCCGTAGAATATTCCTAATGAATATTTAAACGTGTCGTATATATCTGTGTAAATATCCTTCCACAAAGGAAGCTGTTGGTAGTGACAGGGAGAATAACATTGGCACTTAAAATTTAGGTTTAAAGATCCGAAATGGGAAAGCTAACAGTTTCTTTGAGTGAGGTTGCCCTGACAACGTACCTCTCAACAATTAAAGAAAATTTACACACAAATAGGTGCAGAGCAAATTTTTCTTTTGGCTCTACCACTGGTTTAACTTTTAAATTAAATAAAATTTCAACCACTTTTTGGGTTAAACAAAATAACGACGCATAAGGTCGGCATTAACACTCCATACGCCAGGTTTGTACAAACGACGTAGTCACAAAGTTTTAAGACTTATAAAATATGTAAACAAATTATTTATGTTTAGGTTAGATGTTCAAGTAAAAAAACTCGACATGGAGGAAAATCACACTTTATTTAGGTTAGTCTTGGTGGTTTACCCAAGATTTGAAATTATGAAAAAAAAAAAAACATTAGTTTTAGTTATCATGTTTGGAGTTCTACTTAAAGGTTTTACTTACTCCCTTACTGATAAAATTACGTTTTAACTTTTGGTTAGGTTCGAATATTATTCCCTTCATTTCAACGAAAAACAATTGTTTAGTTCAAAGAGCCATAATTGTGGTGATTAAGCACAAAAATTCCCTATTTTATACCATACAAGAGTTTAACACTTAAACGTCGGGTCCTAATTTAAAAAGGATCAGAAAAAAAACTTTTTTTAAGTTTTAGACAACTGGCATACTGATTTAATTCAGATTAAGCACAGGTAAACTAATTCTACTAAATTCTGGGTAGAAATCAAAACACTTAACGGAAGCAAGCTTACTGCCGACGTCTGGTTGTACAGATTTGCAAGTTTCTAACTTTACGTTAGGGGTAGATTGGCTTCGTGCCGCAATCCAACTGGGGAAACTGTATTCGTTCACTTCCGGTTTAAGGGACACATCTGAACTCTGTTTAACATCACTGGTAGAAAAACTTCATTCTATTTTACCATTTCTCCAATCTAGCCACTCTAAAAGTTGGGACCTACTGGTTTTACTCCATACGCATCACGAATCGTTTTGCGTTTACTATGTTCATTCATGCTTGGCTCGCGCGATCTTATCTGCTTTACGAGGGGATCAGCGCGTGCCGCGCTTATCACTGGACTGCTAATTGAGTCCCGGTGGACTGGCTGCGTCACGCTTGAGCGAGCGGTAGACAACTTAGGTTTCAAATTACTAAGCTTGCTGGAAACTACAGCGGGGTTTTTGCACGATAAACGGGCAACAATTTCTGTAGGGTGACTCTTTCCTGGCTTAGTATTTGGTCTTGGCTTGCATAAATTGTTTAACTGTGTTAGCCCATTTACGCCTAATACTAGATCAAAGAGGGAAATAGTTGCCAACGAAACACAAGCTATGGTTTTTAAGACTTCACCACTGGTTAATTTAAGCTTAAAGTTACCTGCTGCAATTTAATTTCTTGATCAGTTAAAACAGTTTTGCATATCACTTGCTTTAACGCGGCCAATTTTTGGCGAGTTTAGAACTGGCTATGTTAATTATGCTAGCGGTATTGCCAATAGTACCAATAGTACGCTTACCAATAGTACATTTTAATGTACTAGTCTTTAAAATTTCAGTGGCATCTTTACCGAAGATCAAAGCATACATTTGCGGATGCCGAAGATTTGTTAAATTCGGGGCATCGAATGCGGAGGTGTGAGGCCAAACCGTATTCAAAACACGGTCTAACATTAGGTCTGCTGCTATTGTTAGGATTTACGTTGTCGCTCCTATCAGCGTTAGCATCTGTGCTAATTACGCTGTCACTGTTAGTCCCAACCGGGTTAGCTATTGAGTTACGGTTTTGTTTACCAGTTCGGGAATTGGAAGAAACCTTAGTGGCTTGGCTGGCTGGCTGTGTGCCAGGTTGCACTTTACCAGTTTTCAAAGTAACCTCAATGGAGATTTGCTTGTTTCGTGTGATGTAGTCGTCACATAGTTTGGCTGCTACTTGTAGAGTCCCAGATTTAATCTGGTCTGGCAACCATTTTTTCAAGCCCACTGGGCATGACTTGTAAAATTGCTCTAACAAAATTAAATTAGACAATTTATCGTAATTACCATTAAAACCTGCTAAAGACACACACTGTGAGAACAAAGTTTGAAGCTGAAACGCGTGCTCGTGATAAAGTTGTTCTGGTTGTTTTTCCAGACTACGAAATTGATTGGACGGACTCCTTGGTCTGTACAAACCTTTCAAGCAATTTTAATTTAACTTGATCGTAATCATGCATGTTAGTTGCGTTCATTTGATCGCACACCTTTACCAAAATTTCTCCTAATAAGGGTTGTAACCCGACGACCCATTCACCTTTTGGAATACGTTGAGTCTCCATTGTATGTTCAAAGATTTTTAAATAGGAATTGATTTCCGATTTCAAACCCCAATGATTTAATAACCTGACAGCGTCGGAAATTTTTCCGGGCCTTGGACCGGAATTTACACTTGGCAAATGCTGTACTGGATTGGTACAATCGTTACCGTTTACAGCTTTTAATCTGGCTAACTCTATTTGTTTGTTAGCAAGTTCTAACTCGTGTTTGAGTTTCTTAATCGTAAGCGGGCAGCATCGCTAGTCTGGGCTGTTGTCACGGATCATTAATTCATGGGCAAAAACTTTATAGGCCTCTCTTGCGGCATAGGCTCAGCCTCTTCTAATTTCAAAGCTTCAAGTTTCAACTGTTTGGCTTAAAGAAATAGTTCGTTCTCCTTGAGAGAGATCTCTTTTTTGGCCAAAATGGCAGAATTACGTTTTTCTATGTCACTGAGTAATTCGTTAGTTAGCTCGTCCAACGTGAGTTTTTGATCGTTAAATGCTATTCTGATAACATCTACGGACTCATGTCTAGTGTCGCAAACAGTTAGACCTAAATTCAAACAAGCTTTCTTTAAGTCTTTGTAATGAATGTGATCGAGAAGAGCTTCTAATTCTTCCATGTTGAAGGCTTAGGTTAATTCAATTTTTTAAAGAAAAAAAAAGTTCTAGTTTTAAATCTTTACAGTTAAAATTGCAGCCGCAAAATAACTCTCATAATAGTTGAAAAGAGCGAGTACTAAAACACTTCTCTTACAACCCGATCCAGTCAGGGACAAAAAATACACTCTTATATTACATCGAGTTACAATAATGGCGGCCAGAAATGATGAGGGCTGCGGTTGGTTTCGTAAGATTTTCAAATGGCTATGGTTAAACTTCGGGATTGAATTTTCCAATGCGGGCTTCCTCAGGAAGTAGATACTGATTTATTCTATTAAACAGTGAAGAGTTTGGCCGTTTCTGTCCATTATTGTGGGAATGGCTGAGGTTTGAAAATCGAGGGTTTTGGGCGCTCAGAAAAAAAAATTGTTCGTTTGAAAAACGAAGTGTTTTTGGACGGTTAGCCTTTACAATTCGCTCTGCTCAAACTTAATGTTCAAATTATTATGCGGCTTCATTAATTTTAATTTAAATATAAAAGCTTTATTTTGAACCCATTTAACGTAAAAAAAATGTCTGAAAACATGATCTTGACGATATTATTAAAGATATCCAGTACAAGGGCGATTAAGGAGGCCTGTACCAAATTAGGCCTTACCGTAACAGAAACTAGGCGTGAAACAGTCGAAGTACTGAAAAATGCTTATGACGATAACCGTCTAGATTTAAATAATCTTAACGATGAACTAGCTAATGCTATTGAGAAAAGAGAATCTACTATTCTCCAGAAAAAGGAAATAGCAGCCAAAGAGCATGAGCTAGCTTTAAAAGCTGAAGAGCTTAGATTAAAATCCCTAGCAATGGCTGACGCTGATAAACGTCGAGCCCACGAACTAGCCCTTAGAGACCAAGAGGCTTAGATTCGAGACCGAGACGCCTTACTTAAGGAAAAGGAGAAAAAAAAAGCTCTTCTTAATGAAAAGGAAGCCCACCTTGCCACTCAGTTAAAAGAGCAAGAGTTAATAGTGTAGCGGCCGAAGCTACGATTTTCAAGGTGCTTGTAACTTCTCCGACATCAATGTGGTTTTGACCTCTAAACTTCTAGTTCGGTGGCGGTTTTTACTTTTACGGAAAACAGCACACGTATGCTACTGGCCCAGCATGGGTAACAGAGATTCATTTGTCCTAACTGTAGGCAAACTAGATAACTTTAAAGGGGGGGTATTCGCTGCCACCAGGTGGGTGTTTCTAAATGCAGCCCTAAGTTTAATTATTAAGTGGTTTTCTTAAGAACTACAACTTCTACATTTAGTCTAACTAGCAGAAAAACAGGCGTTTTACAAACTCGCAGGTTTATTAAAATGCAAACAAAATATAAAAACAATTACATTTGAATTCGACTAGTGTCACAAGAAAATTGGCTTTTAACTTAAAGCACGACGATTTTTACAACAGGAAAAATCAACAAGAATTTACATGAAATTCAACTCGCACAACTTCACACAACTGGGTGAAGAGTAAAAACTACAATTTCGATTAGAAAATGTTTGTGGGACCTCGGGAACCCGTTATAACATGCAAACTGCGGGAATTACATGAAATAAATCTATTTGTTGCAAACCGCGGGAATTACACACAAATAGTCAAGACTATGTTTCTTAAGTCCGACCTAAGATCAAATCTTCAAATCTGTAGATCCTTAGTATCTAGGGAAGCACCCGAAAAATACGTCGTCTAAATGCAGATTTAGTGTTTAGATTAAATTCATAATAATAAACACGGGAAAAAAAAGCTGGTTTTTAGAAAGGGACCGTGAACCCTGACGTTATGGCGATGGGGGCCTAGAATGACGACTATGGCTCCACCTACATAATTCCCTCAAAGCTAAGGTTAGGTTAATTTAAAACTAAAATTTCGAATGGGGTTTCCAAAATTAAATTTCCTAAACTAACACTAGTCTAATACGAACCAACTACCTTTGCCCGGCATGGCAACATTCGGACGGGACATCTCCTATACCGACTGGCGTAGTCACCTCTGGCTTTGAGGATGAGCGTGTGCTGTGGATGCTTTGAGCTGGGGGGGTTTTATGCTGGAGAGGGGGGAAAGCGCGGACGTCGAGGATAGCTGCGGGGGTCTGATTGGCTGAGGGCCTCGAGAACAATAGAAAAGTCGGCAGCGCAAAGGATTTTTCGCTTGGCGCCGTTTGAAGGAATAGCTATGTACTGCGTGACAAAGAGAGGCCGGTAGAGTTAAACTCATTGTTTAGAACGTGAATAAGGCCTTTACTTAATACGGATTGTTTTCTTATTTATCCACGATGTTAAGCATCGCGACTATTGAAGGAATGATCTCAATAAATTCGATTATTAACATTGGGATGCCAGGTTTACTTTGGGAAATTGAAAGCCAAGTCGGTTTTGCTAGTGACAACAAAGTACAAACAGAAAAGACGAAAACGAAAAGCTGCCTAAGCTCCGGTAGTTGGGATGGCAAAAGATTACGTTAAAAGATTATTATAAAATAAGCTAAGGTTACCAGCGAATGCTAAAACGCATTTTAAAATAGTTTAAACATATTTGCAGACGTAAAATTGGGTTTCGAATGTCGGACATTTCTCAAGTGCATCTTAGATCGTCACCTTAAATCTACTTAAGAAATATCAAAACAAAGTATTTGTACATTTATTAGGGAGGTTAAGTACCTTCGTAGAGGAAGCTCCTCCCTCTAAAACACTGAACTAATGTTTTCGGCTTTATGCCTAAGTGAAAATGAAAGCATATACAAATTTTTACAAATGGCGAAAATGGCGTCTCGTGCGCTACGGTGATTTTACGGCATCGGTTTCGTGCGTTTTTCTTAAGGTTGC
>JAHWFP010154866.1:925-11977 GCA_023313725.1 Lithobius niger | reverse complement strand
GCCTGTAACCAGACGCCACAATCACCCCTAATAAATTGCAAGTTAACACAATTGCTAAACCTATTAAACTCTAAATAAATGATCGAAGTGAACGACCTAAGTAACCATATTTACAATCTATATACTACGTACAATGCTAACTGCAATTCAAAGAATTTATAAAGTTATATCCCTAAATTTAAACAACCTACTATTTCCCCCACAATAAGAAAACAACTTTAGAATAGTGTGGCCAAAAGGAGGAATCGACAACCAACCCAGACAACACCCAAAAAGCATGCTAAAAAAAAGTTTGCAGATTTAACTCAACAAACAGGGAAAAAAAATTTTCTTTTCTCAAAACCAAAATTAAGCATACCATTAATTAAATTAATCCACAGAAAAAAATCTACGCTTCCCCCCCCAAAAAAAACGTCTCACCAACACAATCAACAATACAATCAAGAAAATTAACACACAAAAGAAATCTTCACGCCACCCACAACCCAACCCATAGTCAGCCAAAAGACCAATTTATTGTTTTTAATGCCGAAAACGATCCGGCACAACAATTGTACGCTTTGACTTCCTTAAAGATCCTGTGTCATGCAGCAAATCAGAGCTCAATGACGACGACGATTGTGACGCTGGCAACGACATGGGGTGATTATCTGCATCTCCGACAACCGATGAAAGTTTTCCATGGAGACTGACGTGGAGGCGTTAGTAGAAGCAGAAAATCATCCGAATATTTAATGGGAATCAATTCTTTATTTGTCATGCTAGTTTTAACGGGAGATTTTTTAGCTATATGTGGAGTTAGCTGTGGCAAAACAAAGCTTCTTTGTCGAAGGGTCGGCACGGCCTGCATCGGAACAATCGGAGAGGCCCCAACTTCGCTTCCCGATGGCGGACTAATGATTGAATTATTGTTCCACATTTGCATATCCATTTTCTCAATCGACAATGGTGAATCAACCAACGGATCTTTGGCAATATGCGTGCGCAATCATGACCCGGATTTCCGGGGAAGAATACCGCTTTTTACTCTAATTTCATATTCATATGGACTGAGCACTTTCGCGACTCGACCTGACAGCCTGTTTTTCGATGCATTTGGCCTCGTATCATTGCAGAAAACCTTATTGTTCAACTGGTAAGTGGACTTGCATAAATTAGTTCTTGGTTTTAGCTGACGGTCCTGCCTTAGCACAGTTTTACTGGGAACACTAGGAATCATCAAAGTTAATCGTGTACACATGTGTCTTTTCAGGAAAGCTTTAGACAGAGTAAACCAGTAGTGCTATGAGGGATATTCCTAGCCCATAGGAGGAAATTAGCCGGTGCTATTTCTAAGCTTAAACCTTGAGTTAGGCTTGCTTTTAAACTAGGTTTCAATGAACGATCCAGCTTTTTGACAGCATAGTTTCGTAACATCATGTAGGTCACATGACGTATACTACATTCTTTCAAGTAATACTCGAATTTAACACTTGTAAATTGCGAACCGCCATAATTCAACAATACTTCACAGCAACCATATGTTGCAAACGAATCACAAAGGATACGAATAATGGCCGCACTGGTAGTACTTTCCATTTCATAAATGAAAGGAAACTTCGTGTGTGCGTCGAAAATTACTAGATAGTTTTTACAAAAAAGTAATGTCAATTCAATACCACCTAGACTTTTTAGTCTTAGAACTGCCATTTCGGTTTTCCAAAACAGGCCTACTCTGATGTTCAGTATTAAAGATATCAGATAAACATTCATTGTGAAATACCTCAGCACTGAGAGTCAGACTCGTCAGAATCAGGATCTTCATCCACAAAATTACATTCAGGGCAGTCCAAACCGCAATATGACGATTCTTCTAACTAAGTGCTTTCCTACCAGAATATTTATGATTTTTCTTACCAGCTGTCTTTACCGTTTTTGGTTTATGAGAAGCGGGCGTCGGTGCTGGCTTGCTAGGATTGCACATTCGACTTAGATGCTCAACGTTCCCGCAGCTGAGCACTTATGTTTTAGATACCTGCAGACAGATTTCACGTGCAAAAACCCGCCGCAACAGAAACATGCATTGTCATTGTTAGACTTACTCTTATTGTTAAATGGACATTTAAACTGCACTGAACATTTAAACTGCGTGACTGATCCCTGAAAGTAACTTACATTTTACTCAGCCAATTCTGTGACAGTAGTTGGATCCAATGCCAGCAGAGACTTCAAAATATCCGAATTGTGCAACCCGGCAATAAAAATATCTCTAAGCTTTGTCTCCAGCTTTGAACCATCACCAGGACCATAAACCTCTTTAATTCCATAATATAGTCCGCAATTGATTCGCTTGCACCCTGCACCCTCCTTTGGAACTGAACCCTTTCACACAGATAGTTCGGTTTGGGACACAAGTTACCAGTTAATAAAGTGTTAATTTGGACTAAGGTTTTAGTTGCTGGAGCATCAGGTGCACACAGGTTATGCAATAACCCATACATTTTAGCACATGAGCTTGTTAGAAGCAACGCTACCTTTTTGTCGTCAGGAATGTCAAGAGCAGAGAAATACAATTCGACCCGTTCAAAATAAACGAGCCAGGTTTCTACACCTGAATCGAATTCCTCCAACTTTCGACCTTGAATTCCTGGCAGCATAGCTGGAGGCATTATCACTATTGTAGGAATAACGACAACCCAGCACACTTTAATACTTATTTTAATAAAAAATCAATTCCGTAAGAAAACGGCTACTAGTTCTGAAATTTCACTGAAATAGGCCATTGTTGCACCCAGCAACAAGAAGATCTACACAAAACTACGTAAACTTAAAGTAGATTAAACCGAATTTACATTCAAACGGTCTCTCTCCACTTTAATTTAAACTAGTTACTTTAAATTTGAAGAATTTTAATTTTGTCAGAAATTACTGCCCTTGCTTGTTCTCTTACAAGTTTATTGCAGAATTAATTTCACCCATACGTGACCGGCTAGGTCACACTTAATTATCGTTGCCAGCAATAATTAATAAATAACCTACTTGAAACAATTTAACCCAATCGGTGCCACTACCAGCGGCAACGCCTAGTACTCACACAGACCGGAACACTCTCGTGCAGTAGTTATGACCAGCATTAAAATTTGCTATGCAACCCCCTTATTTTATAAGGCACAGTATACAATATTTAAAATACTACATGAAATCACACTTCGACTGGTCGTCTAAGCTCTGTGCAATAAATTCATATAGCATGCGCTACTATGCTTTTAGAAATTTACTCGCAACCACTTGATGGCAAACATTTTGCAGGCTAATTCTGTTCAAAATTGTAGGTATACCACATGCATAACTAGCACACTTACAAAAGCATTTAATGTAATTAAACAATTTTAAAACCTTAGTTTTTAAATACAAGCTAGTTAACACCACTTTTAACAGGCTTATAACTCAAATCCTGAACACTGAAATATTTTATCCTTCTAAACATTATCACCACTTTTTAAATGTTAGGCTAACTTCAGCAATAAAGCAACTGTTCCTTAAACGTTAATAAGACTTTAAACGTTTCAAAATTAACTACTCAACACACCAACTTAAACTCAGCACTGCTAATTTCCCCTAAACAAGCAAGTCCTTGCACTAAATCCCCATGCCAGTTCCGACATTGCCAATCCTTGTGAAAAAATGGAAAAAGTCCTTCTGACCTGCTTAAAGCTGGACTAACCATATCACCAAGTCTGCAGTCCCTGGTTGTTAGGCAATTTCCAGTCTTCACCACCATGAGGAACCAGCCCCAACTGCTCCAAGAGTTACTTTACTCATACCAGCTCTTCTTCAGAATACGAGGTACCTTCTTTCTATTTACTTCATTAGCTTAAGTTTAAGTTTAACCTGCTAGGACTTTACCCATACCACATACGGGCATGAGTCACTAAAAAGCAAGGCTTCATATTAAGTTTACATGAAACTTAAAATCTCATCCTCGTCGCCAGTGTAGTGTCCGGTGTCTAGTGACTTAGACACAACTACAAGGTGTGGGTTCTAAGTGAGCAGCGATCTGAATGAACAGGTACAGCCCTATTTATTAACTCTGTGCTGCTAAGCATCATGGGATGGTGCATAGCTAATACAAACTGTGGTTGGTTAAAGAACATAGGTCACATTACCAATATTAGCATTAGTTATATAACTCGATAGGGGTGCCTGTAACCAGACACAACAATACTTTATGTCTGTTTCGTGTGACATATGTGTACTTCGTGCATGCCTTTATAATGTGTGAAAATGTGTAATTCTTGTTAAAGTCTTTTACGTCTATTTTTGTTTGTTTCCCTTTTGGTTTTCTTTCGTGTGAGTGATTACGTGTTCATATTATGAGCGTATTCATATTTGTTCATTTTTGTAGGTGTTTTGTTGTATACTATGTGTTTAGTATGTCTTTGTGGGTTTGGGTTTTAATAATGTTTCATTCACGTGTATTGTTGTTTGTGTGTTTTTAATGTGTTAATACGTGTCAGTTTTTTGGATTCGTGATGTACATGCATGCATGTGCATGGAGGCTGGCATCCTTGTTTCCTGGAACAGTTCAAATAATAGTTCGTTTCATTTAAGTTAACTCTAATCTGTTTTTTTTTTATTTTGCATGTCACAGCTGTGAGTCCCATGGAAATAGAGATATGACATCTAATGCCTTTTCCTAAATGACGAAACCATTTTTTATTCAGTTAATTTCTTGGCTTTTTTCATTTCCTTAATACTGTGATTGCTATGGTGATGTTTTTCATGTGTATGTTTATTCTTCACCTAACTTTTTTGTAATAAATGCACCAATAAAATAAAAAATTTATGTGCATTTCCACCCATGCCACGTCATTTGCATAATATATGGTGGGAATGCACTACTGTGTGTTTAGATTTACTATAGTGGCATCTCTGTTCATTGTTGATTCTCCATTTTTTGTTAGTTACGTTACTGGGTTCTTTCACTTCCTTTTTATCGTCTTTGGCACGGTAAGGTCTATCATGTGCATTTCCATTCTCCATCCAGTTTTCTTTATTGAGAGGGCCATCCTCCATCCGTGGTTTTTCCCATGTCCATTTACTTGATGACAACAAACCAGTGTATGTCCAGATTTTGCATATATCAGCATGATTCAAGGGTGATTCTAATTTGATTCTTCGTTGTAACAATAGTTCATTCTTCATGGTAACAATAATTGATTCTTCATTGTTGGATGCAGTTGAAGTAAGTGCGGAAAACAATCGAGGAAAAAATTGGACACGATTCAACTTTATCTTCCCAAATCCCGCACTGGAGAACCCAGTAGGCTGTCATGTCGGCCACCCAACTTTGAGGCTGAGGCATCAGAATTATGGACTAAGCACCGTATAATTTAAAACTGGAAAATAATAAACGTTTTCTGTGTGTGTTTGTAACTGCGTGTTAACTTTACTTTCTTTCTGACACAAAAGTAAGCAAAAGACGAATTCGACAATTGCCTTTTTATCTATTTTCTTTAATAACGTTGAAAGACCATTGAAAATATTTTTAGTTCCATCCTCAACCCAGAATTCAGTGCCATTATTAGTGGTTACATCAGTATTTAAAGTTCCATAAGAACTTTATATACTCATGGAAGTCCCACTAGAGTCTAGACAAAAAGATAGGGAATGTGAGGTAATTGTTCATTGTTTTTTTCCCTTTTAGGTAATTCACGAAACAAATTTCAATTTATAACATTTCCTTTTTACGAATTAGGCCTAATTTTAATCCAGAATATCTCGGGATTTACGCAGCAATTTCCGACACTAAAAAATGGTAGGGATCCCGATGCCAGGATCCCGGGATTGGATGCCCTACGAGTTTGTCGTCATAGTACGAGAGGCGAGAATGTTAATGCTGTGCAGCTTATGGCTGACGCTAGCGATCGTCACCCATGTTCCCATATGTGCAAGATTCGACCATATAATGGCAAACTTGTAGTCATAGAATAACATTCATTATTTAACAAAGGATGAGTGCATACTCTTAGCGCATTAGTAGTTGGTTTACCTGGACCTTTAATGGCGTACATCTTCAAATGCTACCATTCTGAGGGAAACACCAAGAGGGTAGCACAACTGATCTCTTACTTAATTTCCCCACTACTTCTTTGGTCGAGCTGGAGAACAGGCAGTGTCTTTGGATTAATTGCTGGAGTCAAAGTGAACTCCTCTACGAAACACATGTGTTGACCAGCTAGTCCAGGCAGAAGATCTGCAATGATTGCAAAGAGAAACGAGCTGACAAAAGAAACTGAAGCGGGACAAACTATTCTTCTATGGGAATCTCGTACAGCCGAGGGAAAATTAGGTCCCTGTGTAGAAGGAACGAGCAGTCCCTCAGAGAATGTGATAGTTGATAGCTAAAACAAGCACATTCTTCCTGATTGATTGGGTGTCGAGGGGAAAAGTGGTTCCACAGACAGTGCTGGAAAGAAAACATCTCGTTGCAGTATAAACACAAAGGTTGATTTTTCATTCCATTCTGAAATTTGATGAAATATATTCTTTTTTTTATTGCATCCCAAAAAAATGTATAGAAGAAAAATTAAAGAAACCTAAACAAAATATATATCGGTACATGAAAAATCCACGTTAGGGAATTTTAATAATTTTTGAGAGGAGGATGAACTGCTAATGTTGTCCATCTAGTATTGTAGTGTGGTTTACTCCTTTTCATTTCAAGAAGTAGAGCATTTTACCACCCTTAACTTTCTTTTTCTGTACCATTTTTCATATTCAAAATAGAGTTGAAACCATAGTCTCATAAAAACTGCCAAGCACAGGCTTACTGACGTGATCGGTCCTGAGGCAATAACCGGATTTGTTTTCTGCAATTTGCTAATCATGTAGATTTCGTGAAATTATGCAAGTATTCATTATCTGAAATAATATTCACTTTCGAAATTCTGCAAAAATTCATGCGGCAAACTTAGGTTTTTTCATTGTGGATTTTAGAAATAGTTTGACTCAATGTCCTTTCATGCCAACCAGCCCTTTCAATGGTTAACTTCCGTCGTAGCAAAAATGGTGTCATTCTAATGAGAAACTAAGTCGACGATGACGTTTATGCCTTTGTAATTGCCCGCCTGGTCAGTGTTTTCTACATCCAAGTTTTCAGTATTCTGTTGAAACGTTTCTTCTCCGAATATGGGGAGCACATGTCGATTTCAAAGTGATTACTACGAATTAAAATTTCTGGTAAATATTTTTCTTCTACTTACTTGTCCAAACTTTGATTCATCAACTTTTTCTGTAACTTATTAGTTTCAATTTCACATTTTGGTTTTTCATTTTTTTGTTTTGTTCTTTTTAGATGAAAAGAACTTGTCCTTTGTGTAACATTTTATTTATCGATAATAAAACATATGGCTTTCTCCTACATGTTCTACACCACATTTTAAAATAAGAAAATTACACATCTGGGCCAACATAATTTTCGTACACGTGATTTAGGTTTAGCTTGTCCACTGGCAGTTGGATTAATAATTTTTTCTGTTCTGTACCCAATTGTTGTTGGCTTGACTACAATAAAAAAATTCGGTGATTCAATACAGCCTTGAGCCAAGTAAAGTTTAAGAGTTGACTCGCTCCATTCCAAGAAGCACCACCAGTTCAATGCGTTCCTCAATAGTGTACTTTGCAGGCATTCTTGCGCCAATAAGTGAATAATAATGAAGTAGCTCTTTGCACCAGAAAGACAAAAGGGACAGAAAAGAAAAAAATTTGATCACTAAAAACCAACCCGAAGAACAAACTGCACGAAGTCACATACAAAAAAAAATGATAGGATTTAAACCGATTTGAAAACCGAAATAGACACAATCCAAAATGTGAGAGCAACAGACAAACAAGTGAAAAGTGGAAAACCTTGCATTCTGTGATGAGAATGCTCGATATAGATAATGCTACCTCGTAATGCTGTATGACGTTCTACGCTGAACGCAACAAGTAGCCTGCCACTCAAATGCACTGGACTGCACTCATACTGTCCTGGTAGGGTTATGCAATTCCGTGTGAGGGATGTGCAGTAACCGTCAGTGCAACTTTCGCTTACGCAATGTCAATGTCTTTTTCCCCTCTGAACAAAGTAGGATTGCCGAATTCAATGTTCTCACCTTTAGTGGAGTGACTTACCCTTGTGTGAGGGGGAGAGAGAACTCTTCATAGCTAGTTTGGGAATGGGCATCCTTGGAATAGAGGAAATATAATAAAGATGTACTGTCTGTACTCTTAATAGCCTGTGTATTCTAGCCCTCCCCACCCCTCAAGCCGGAGGATTTACGTTCACCATAGTTTAAGCAAGCTTGTGTTCGGCCAGCCATGGTGATGTACATGTATATTCGTTCAATGATTTTAATTCCTTTGCTTTCCGTCGGTACAGTTCCATGGTGTATTCTTGTCTCCCCGCCTTCCCCCCCCCCCTTCCCCAATCTGGTTTGTCTCCCCGTTTTGTTTACGATGGGTTAAGTCTACAGCCTGGGCTATCCTTTTCCACAGGGATAACAAAGCCTTATTTAGACCAGAGTTGTGCACGATTTACAGTTCTAACAAATTTTGTACACTCGTATAGGCGTATACAACCACATATTATAGTTCTAATTTCTCAGTACTTTATGAATCACTGTGTATGTATGTATAAAAAATAATAAAAAAACATGCGACTAAAAAAATTAGGCAGTCTTTGAAGTGGGAGAACATAGAGATGTTCCTGGAGTCGGAATTATTTTAGATTTGAATCAAGATTACTACGTGCAGAATAAGCTCTTAACCTAACTTCGAGTAACTGTGGCGCCCAAAGACTCTTTAAAATATTCTCAGTTGAGAGAATTAGGAAGAAATGTAAAAAGATTAAAATCCGATAGCAAGGAAGAAACAGACAGGTATTTTAGTGCGAGATAAAAATTCATTAAAGACCCCCCTCAAAACCTATGGACGCTGCAACTAAATAATTTATTAATTCAAAGGTTGTGATACATTACAATAGGAGTTAGAATTGTCTAAGTAAACGTATTGTCGGTATAGATACCTAAAACGCAGCAATTATTTTCCACTTAAGCAGAAATCGTGGTCGTACACAGGGTCTATGAAAACTTGATAGAGTACTGCAATCTTTTTATCATAATATATAGAGAAATTAAACAGATGGCACTACCAACAGAAAACGTAAAGGGTTAATTATTAAACTGGGATCAGAACTACAATGTGGAGTTCAAACGTTTGACCAAACTCATACCTTCTGGTAGATCCCGAGGCTGCTGCAGATTATTCACAGGTAATCACTTCAGAACAAAAAATTAAAAACGATCTGGCTTCTTCAGAAAAAAGACACAGGAGTAGATGGAACCGCCAGTCATGTGAACAAAGAAGAAGAATTGGATGCAATCAATAAAAAGATTTTGTAAGACTTTAGCCTACCTATATTAACACTGGCGATAGCCAGTGTTAGTAAGGGTCAGCCTAGGGTCTCTGTGTTAAACTCTTAACTTTGAGAGCTTATAACGCCGTCAAAAGTCAACATTTTAAAACCAAATTTGGAATCCAGCCTCGACTAGTCAAGGCCTCTATACAGTCTAAAAATTGTGAAATTCGGTCCAGCCAAACCCGAGATACAGAGAGGGGCCAAATAGACAACTTCTTGTTCTGCTTCTTCTTGATGATGTTGTTGTTGTTCTGGGGATACTTTCGTCTGTCCTCTCTACAGTTCAAACCATTTGTCCTATGAATCTGGTTCTTAGCTCATCTTACAGGTATTGCTCTGTAGATGTGCCCTTTCCATAAGACATTTTCTAATTGGTCAAGTGGTTCAGGGGTTATGGAGCTCTAAACGACCAGATTGATTGTTTTACATTGTTTTAAACATTGTTATTATGCAACAATGCCAATTTGCAAACACCAGCTGCAAGACTGATGATTAAAGGATTTGTTTCAATTATTAACAGTGTTAGTAAGAGTCAGCCTAGGGTTTCTGTGTTAAACTTTCAATTTGGACCGTCAACTGCACTGTTTTACAGTTTAGCTGCAATTCTAAAAGTAACACGAATTAATAAACAAAAACGGAACGTTAAATGTTTAGAGTAAGGGTATAAAAGTCAAAACCTAGAAGGAACACGGACAAGCTTTGACAGTAAGGGTCTAGGTATAAAATTTTGTAAGAGGCTGGTAAGCATTAGACCCTTACTACCCGGTGGTCAGAAATAAATACATTTTGACGAAAAACTGGAAATTTTCCTACAAAGACCCATGTGATGATCCAGTGGTTGGTATATGTTTGCTGCTTTGTTTTATGTTGAAAACTATTTGTCCATTTAGTAACATGGTAGGGTATTCTCAGCAGAGAGCATTACTGGTTATCCTCCACCGTAAATCTACGAAATATAATAAAAAATTCTAAAGCATCAAAAGACAAAATGCCAAACTTCACAAGAAAATTGTGTTCCTAAAGTTCTATAACAATATTCTAAGAACAAAGAATCCTGATACAACCGTTCATACACATTCTGTCCGAATAGAGTAGACCTAAGCTAACCACCGGGTAGTAAGGGTCTAATGCTTACCAGCCTCTTACAAAATTTTATACCTAGACCCTTACTGTCAAAGCTTGTCCGTGTTCCTTCTAGGTTTTGACTTTTAGACCCTTACTCTAAACATTTAACGTTCCGTTTTTGTTTATTTATATATGTTATTGGACAATGTAGCAACGAGCATTTCTTCCATGAAAACAGTATAATATTATTAAATTTTCATGCTGTCACTCCATTATAAAAAGGTGATTTTTATTGTGCAGAAATAACATTACTTATACATATATTTATCAAGGACCGCGGTAGCGGTCCTTATGTTATCCTCAGCATGAACTTCCATGTTAAACGTCAAACTTTGAACTCATATAGTCTCGCCCAGAATTGACATAGACCTACGAAATTCGGTATTTGGGGTCGTGTCGTAACTATTTCACCACATTACAAATTTTAATGACAACAATCAAACCGTTCGGCGTCCACAGCATGGCCATTTCTTGTTGTTGTTGTT
>JAHWFP010154865.1:21913-43156 GCA_023313725.1 Lithobius niger | reverse complement strand
TCGCCTGCGGTCGGGGATGTCTCTGACTCGCCTGCGGTCGGGGATGTCTCTGGTTCACCTGCTGTTGGGGATGTCTCTGTCTCGCCTGGCATAGGTGATGTTTCCAGTTCGCCTGCAGTTGGCGATGTCTCTGGCTCGCCAGCTGTCGGCGATGTGTCCGGCTCGCCTGCTGTTGGGGATGTTTCCGGTTCGCCTGCAGTTGGCGATGTCTCTGGTTCGCCTGCCGTCGGCGATGTGTCTGGCTCGCCTGCTGTTGGGGATGTTTCCGGTTTGCCTGCAGTTGGCGATGTCTCTGGCTCGCCTGCTGTCAGGGATGTCTCTGGTTCGCCTGCGGTCGGAGATGTCTCTGGTTCGCCTGCCGTCGGAGATGTCTCTGGCTCGCCTGGCGTCGTTGATGTTTCCGGTTCGCCTGCCGTTGGCGATGTCTCTGGCTCGCCTGCCGTCGGGGATGTCTCTGGTTCGCCTGCTGTCGGCGATGTCTCTGGCTCACCTGCTGTCGGCGATGTCTCTGGTTCGCCTGCCGTCGGCGATGTCTCTGGCTCGACTGCTGTTGGCGATGTCTCTGGTTCGCCGGCTGTCGGCGATGTGTCCGGCTCGCCTGCTGTTGGGGATGTTTCCGGTTCGCCTGCAGTTGGCGATGTCTTTGGTTCGCCTGCCGTCGAGGATGTGTCTGGCTCGCCTGCTGTTGGGGATGTTTCCGGTTCGCCTGCAGTTGGCGATGTCTCTGGCTCGCCTGCCGTCGGGGATGTCTCTGGTTCGCCTGCTGTCGGCGATGTCTCTGGCTCACCTGCCGTCGGCAATGTGTCTGGCTCGCCTGCCGTCGGGGATGTTTCCGGTTCACCTGCTATCGGCGATGTCTCTGATTCGCCTGCCGTCGGGGATGTCTCTGGTATGCCTGCGGTCGGGGATGTCTCTGGCTCGCCTGCCGTCGGCGATGTCTCTGGCTCGCCTGCTGTTGGGGATGCCTCTGGCTCGCCTGCCGTCGGCGATGTCTCTGGTTCGCCTGCGGTTGGGGATGTCTCTGACTCGCCTGCGGTCGGGGATGTCTCTGGTTCACCTGGCGTCGGCGATGTCTCTGGATCGCCTGCTGTTGGCGATGTCTGTGGTTCGCCAACTGTCGGCGATGTGTCTGGCTCGCCTGCTGTTGGGGATGTTTCCGGTTCGCCTGCCGTCGGCGATGTGTCTGGCTCGCCTGCTGTCGGGGATGTTTCCGGTTTGCCTGCTGTCGGCGATGTCTCTGGTTCGCCGGCCGTCGGCGATGTGTCCGGCTCGCCTGCTGTTGGGGATGTTTCCGGTTCGCCAGCAGTTGGCGATGTCTCTGGTTCGCCTGCCGTCGGCAATGTGTCTGGCTCGCTTGCTGTCGGGGATGTTTCCGGTTTGCCTGACGTCGGGGATGTCTCTAGTATGCCTGCGGTCGGGGATGTCTCTGGCTCGCCTGCTGTTGGGGATGTCTCTGGCTCACCTGGCGTCGGTGATGTTTCCAGTTCGCCTGCCGTCGGTGTTGTCTCTGGCTCGCCTGCGGTCGGGGATGTCTCTGACTCGCCTGCGGTCGGGGATATCTCTGGTTCACCTGCGGTCGGGGATGTCTCTGGCTCGCCTGCCGTCGGCGATGTATCTGCTTCGCCTGGCGTCGGTGATGTTTCCAGTTCACCTGCCGTCGGGGATGTCTCTGGTTCGCCTGCAGTCGGGGATGTCTCTGGTTCGCCTGCGGTCGAGGATCTGTCTGGCTCGCCTGCCGTCGGCGATGTCTCTGGTTGGCCTGCGGTCGGGGATGTTTCTGGCTTGCCTGCCGTCGGAGATGTCTCTGGTTCGCCCGCCGTCGGCGATGTCTCTGGTTCGCCTGCAGTCGGGGATGTCTCTGGCTCGCCTGTTGTCGGCGATGTCTCTGGCTCGCCTGCTGTCGGCGATGTCTCTGGTTCGCCTGCAGTCGGGGAAGTCTGTGACTCGCCTGCGGTCGGGGATGTCTCTGATTCACCTGCTGTTGGGGATGTCTCTGGCTCGCCAGGCGTAGGTGATGTTTCCAGTTCGCCTGCCGTCGGTGATGTCTCTGGCTCGCCTGCTGTCGTGGATGTCTCTGGTTCGCCTGCGGTCGGCGATGTCTCTGGTTCGCCTGCCGTCGGAGATATCTCTGGCTCGCCTGGCGTCGGTGATGTTTCCGGTTCGCCTGCCGTTGGCGATGTCTCTGGCTCGCCTGCCGTCGGGGATGTCTCTGGTTCGCCTGCTGTCGGCGATGTCTCTGGGTCACCTGCTGTCGGCGATGTCTCTGGTTCGCCTGCCGTCGGTGATGTCTCTGGCTCGACTGCTGTTGGTGATGTCTCTGGTTCGCCGGCTGTCGGCGATGTGCCCGGCTCGCCTGCTGTTGGGGATGTTTCCGGTTCGCCTGCAGTTGGCGATGTCTTTGGTTCGCCTGCCGTCGACAATGTGTCTGGCTCGCCTGTTGTCGGGGATGTTTCCGGTTCGCCTGCTGTCGGCGATGTCTCTTGTTCGCCGGCCGTCGGCGATGTGTCCGGCTCACCTGCTGTTGGGGATGTTTTCGGTTCGCCTGCAGTTGGCGATGTCTCTGGTTCACCTGCCGTCGGCAATGTGTCTGGCTCGCCTGCCGTCGGGGATGTGTCTGGATCGCCTGCCGTCGGGAATGTCTCTGGTTCTTCTGCGGTCAGGGATGTCTCTGGCTCGCCTGGCGTCGGTGATGTTTCCGGTTCGCCTGGCATCAGGGATGTCTCTGGTTCGCCTGTGGTCGCGGATGTCTCTGGCTCGCCTGCCGTCGGTGATGTCTCTGGCTCGCCTGCCGTCGGGGATGTCTCTGGCTTGCCTGTCATTGGGGATGTATCTGGCTCACCTGCCGTCGGATATGTCTCTGGCTCGCTTGGCGTCGGTGATGTGTCTGGCTCGCCTGGCGTCGGTGATGTTTCCGGTTTGTCTGCCGTTGGCGATGTCTCTGGCTCGCCTGCCGTCGGGGATGTCTCTAGTTCGCCTGCAGTCGGGGATGTCTCTGGCTCGCCTGCCATCGTGGATGTCTCTGGTTTGCCTGCCGTCGGCAATGTGTCTGGCTCGCCTGCTGTCGGGGATGTCTCTGGCTCACCTGGCGTCGGTGGTGTTAACAGTTCGCTTGCCGTTGGCGATGTCTCTAGCTCGCCTGCCGTCGACGCTGTGTCCGCTTCGCCTGCCGTCGAGGCTGTGTCTGGTTCGCCTGCCATTGAGAATTTGTCTGGTTCATCTGTTGTCGACGCTCTGTCTGGTGCGCCTGGCATCATATCTGTGTCGGCTTCGCTGTCAGTTTCTTTAAGTTCTGACTTTAGTTTATGCGCATCATTTTTATTACCCAGTAACTTCTTTGCTTTTGAATATTGGTCTTCACCAAAGCTAGACCCAATGGTTACTGTAAATAAATACCCTTAATTGTGTTTAGTTTGAATAGCATATCACTTAATTCTTATAAACTAGGATAATTATCTGAATAGAGCAAAAGTAACGAATAATGGTTGGTTTACATGTATTGGCAATATATGGTTTTACAGAATCAATTTTAAATTTCCTAAATTTACCTAACTACTTTCAGTTGTCCCAATCGAAATCAAAATTAAAGTGAGTTTAATAATTCTCTTCTAAGTATAACCTTTAATTCAAGGTAAAATATAATCAGAATGAGGCGAATTCGATAATGTAGTTTGACATGAGGTACTACAGAAAGACGTTAATTTTGTTTGCAAATAGGCAAACACAAACTTTGGTACTTGACAAAAAAAATTGTTTCTCCCAAATAAACAAAAGTTAGTAAATCACTTTCAAATATATCTCAAGATTATTTAGTTTTTAAAAGGATAAGGTGATAAACACAGTGACTTGATCTTGATTTAATACCACGATTTAGCATTTTGCTCTGTCTAATTTGCAACTAACTGCATGAACCGATTCACATGAAATTCCAAATGAATACTGTTAGCTCAAGTTAATGTTGGACTAGAAGGTGTTCTGTAGCAAGGTGTTGTGAAAGCTGCTGCTCTCATCTCCTCTAACAGCTTTATACAACTGATTGACAGAAGAATCCCTTCTTTTTATTCCATTTTTTAATAATCTAAAAAAGAGTGAGCGTGATGCCTAGTAAGGTTTGGCCTAGGATTTCCATCTTAAAGTCGAAATTTCGATGCTTATTTTCACCGCCGTCTTCCAGCATTTTCTACTCGAAATTGATACATAAGCATTGTTCCTCGGTGAACATGTGTACCAACTTTTATTTTTTTCTTGTTTGTCACATTGGAGGTCTAGACTTAATCCGGGATTTTTGACTTAGGTGGTAAGCTTTTGTTCTTTGGACTCGTTTATACATTGGTCTCTGCAGACTAAACCATTTGTCCTACAAAGTTGCTTCTTACCTCATTTGAAAGAGAAACTTTCGCAGATGTGCCCTATACAGAAATACAAATAGAAATTGTTCGTGCCATTCTGGGTTACAGGGCACTTACTGATACCATGCTCTCCCTTCTTCTTCCCGCTCCCTGAATGCACTCAAGGTGTACAAGTGGACTTTGTGTAACTAGTGATTGTACTCAGGCTTAATTTGTAAGAGCACATGGAGTTTTGCAGATAGGTTAAAAATGAGCACATGGATTTCGTGACATGTAAGCCCAGTAAAATATAGCAAAGTTTTGCAACAATACAAATCCTCAAACGTCAGTCATAAGGTGTAGACTGAAGATTGATTCATTGATTTTATTTTGAGTACTACGCAGCCTACAATGCGATACAGTTGTATCTACACTTGTCTTAACGTATTATAACTTAAACCTTCTTAAACCTACGCACATGTCCACTCATGTCCAAACGGCACACACCACTGAGCACTCAGGAACACAGCCCACCTCACATCTCACCTAGTTCAACACTTCCGCATAACGCTGACGGAGATGCCAGCAGACAACACACATTAAAACTGCCTGTAACGTACGGAGATGCCAGTAGATGTCACAGATCACACTCACGTGCACAATCATGAAGCGACTGGAGGGAAGCAAACAGCAATATAGTGGTCATCAGGGAATCATCTGCCTAAGTTGCAAGGTGATCTCTGGCTTTACAGAACCCTACCACTTTGTGATAGCCATGAGACCAAAACGTCACTCCGCCGCACAGAGCGAACAATCACACAGGAACTACAACACCGTCTCATCAGACATACCACATCTGCAAACCATTGTACCTACCCACCCACAACCAAAAGAAGTGCGTCCATAGCTGTGCATGGCCAGTGCACATTCGAGAGAGAACACCGGCTTCTTCACGAGACGTGCTATCCAGAGCCCTAGGTTACGAGATGGAGGGGTGGTTCCGATACAATGTACAACCAGTCGACCCCACTGCCCAGCGTTCTCGCCACTCCTTAATGAGCAACCTGGAAAGTGCTGACCGGAGGTCCCTGGGTAAAACTAACCACCGGGGCCACCAGATGGCAACCATTCTTGACTAATTCGTCAGCAAGTTCATATCCAAACATCATCGCTATGTGCCCGGGTTCACCCATCCTGACTTCAATTCCCATTTGACACGCCGGAACAATTTCCAACCGATCTCAAAGGCCAGATGAGATGCATGCAGTGATGCAAAGCATTTCTTGAGGACTGAAGATTAAAGAAATGAGCCAACAATTTTGATGAGCCAACAATTCACCCACACTTTGAGAAAACGTGAAGAGGAGCACTATTATTACTAGGAAATAGGCTTTGGGCCTATTGTAGGCGGAGCTGAGAAAAATTTATTTTAAATTTGTATTTACTCTCATTATAATGGCTTTGTAATACTTGCTAATGGTCCTTAAAAAGCTGGGGGCAATATTCACTCGGCTACGTTTGAGCTGAAGCTCTTTGTTGGAGTTTTTAACGTTTTAGATTTTTTTTTCATTTTAGGTAGGCTACGTTTCATATTAATTTTAAGATGCTTTCGTTTGCTCCCACAATTAGTTTCTGTTTCGGCATTTGCAGCCCCTTGACGCATCGCCGCCATAGTAAATGTCACGTTAGCCACCATGGTTAAGCTGTCAAAGAACTTGCCACCGTCAATAATGTTTACATTGTTTATATTTATTGCAGAGAACCTTTCTTAGACTTAAAATATTGTCAATAAAGCATTTAACTGCAAGCTAAACAATCATCAGTACTTCACAATAATCAAAAGTTTCAAAATATCCGCGGCTCCCTACGCCGCCTCCTACGACAATGTTGAAGTGCACACCTCTGGCACGTACTGTAACGGCAAACGCTAATCTTTTTTTTTAATTACAATTATCACAATTGTAAGTCAGACGGTGTTAGCTGGGTGTGAAGATAGCATTTAAATAATTCTAAAGCCTAATTTTAGGCCTAATTGTTATCTCCCGTTTTAGTTTGTTAAGCGACAACAGTTAGGCCTATTTCGTTCGAGGTTAAGCCTATTCGTTCTTGCAACACGGGATGAAGAGTCAGCAGTTTCCATAACAATCCAGGAATTTTAAAATTATTATATGAATCCAAATTATTGTTCCGTGTTGTGATATAAACACGTAGTCTGCCTTAAACGGTTGTGTTATATGAATGGTTTCCTCCTGCAGCGGCGATTTGATGTTTCACATTTGAGATTCCTGTTCATAGTGTCAACGCCACTTTGGTGACCATGTTAGCTAAATTCTGCAAGCATTCTTTTTCACATGAAACGAATGTAAGTCGTTAACAAATCTTTGTTTTTTTCCTTAACTTTGCCTGTCTCTAGTGTTTAAAGTGTTATATCAAATGTTATTATTTCGTTGAGCTATGTCATAAAAGATGGTTAGGTGTATTCGAAAAATTGTAATTTCGTGGATTATAATTGATCAATTTACGCCAAATTCGAGATCAGCAATACTGTTGGTGATATCTAGCAATGCGGCAAATTTCGTAGCAATCTGCACTTTGGTTTGGGCGCCCACCCAGACTTCAAAAGTGTAACCAACCAACGAACCAACCAACCAACATTTTGCAATTAGATGTCCGTTATAGGCTACGCTACGCTCGCTTTGCTCCACCAATTAAGAAACAGTGTTTTGATGTTACCCTCCCGTGCTAAAGGTAAAATGACCGTTACCTCTTTGGCTTGGCATCCAGCTTCTTGAAGCTACTTCAGCCATTATTTGTATTATAATAAAATAGAAGTCAAAGCAGCTGATATAGAGCTTCGGACAAACCAAATTTGAACAGAAAGACTTGCACTGAATGAGCGATAAAAGAAAGCAAAATTCAGTACATTTGCAAGGAGTACAGTATATCAACCTGGTATATCAAAGTATCACGAATCAAAATAGAATATCAACTTGTAATATCAAAGTATCACGAACCAAAACAAAAACGAACAATCTAAGGTTTAGTTAATCAGATGTCAATAAAACAAAGGAACACAAACTTTCCCTTAAGCGTTCATATACCGCATTGTTGCTGTAATGTTTAGCAACCATGCAAACACGCACGCAGGTACAAACACGCACGCGCACACAATATCTACATCATCGCTCACTAATTCTAGAAAAAAACCCATAGTTCTATTTATTGTGATTATGTAGTAGTCGTGTACAGCAGTTAACTTTTTCTGTTATTGGCTTTTTACTTATGTTATTAACACTATGCTACGCATAAAGCTGAATCTATTTCTTATTTCCTGATTGTATCGTGTCGTATCGCATTCAGTTGTCAATTACGACTTCTAGCACTGCAGTGCCAAAAACTGGTCTATTTATGGTGAATAAGACCATGTCAGACCATGCTACCTAAAGAAAACGGTCTTATCGGAACCTAAAAAGGGGGCTATGACAAAGTCCCAGCCAGACCTGCTTATAATAGGAGATGGGAGATATTACCACGCTACTCCAGCAGTCATTGGGTACATTATGGCCTCTTCTGGACTGTATTCCTACCCTCACCAATAGCTGAGGTATCCCTTTCGAATTTCCGGGCTTTTTCATTCCTTTAGGTTCCTTTTGCTTCTATAGCATTTCGACCCACACAATGATCTGCGGTTTTCCATTCGAATTCCCAGGTTTTTTTTCCCCTCCCTTTACTAGAATTCTTTTTGCTTCTGCAGTATTTCGTTCCTTGCCGTGATCTGATGTTTCTTACTCGAATCCAAGCGTTTTTCCCTCCTTTCCTACATTTCTTTCTGCTTCTGAAACCTCTATTTAAGTTATTAAATTGAACTTTTTCAGCCTTAATTTTTTTGGAGTGATTTATAAGTGGTTGGCCTTTCTATCAGCCTTCTCTGAACGACTTATTTTTCAAATATATGCTTTACTTTTCCTGCTTTCCTGTTTTGGGTTATATGAAAAATCAACAAATTAAAAACTAAAGAAAATACTGGAAAATAAAACTCTTAAGGATGCGTATCACATCACGATTAGCAAATTGAAAAAAAAAAAACTAAAATTCGTCGTCATGGTGGGTGTGTGGGTGTCGTATCACGCTTGCTGGATGGTGAGAGGATTCTATTGTCAGTCAGAGCTCTGTTGAGTTACAACTGGATAGGGTATCTTGGTAAACTCACTGCCAGAACTGGTAATGTTTTTTAAAATATGTCATTTTCCTTCCATTATCACATAAGACTTAAGATGCCAAGCCGATAAAGAACTTTTTAAGTCAGTTAGGTTCATATTTACAATTTTCAAATTAGAGTCTAAGGCTCATCGAAAAAAGATATATTTGTGTGTGTGCGTGCATGCCCACGGACGTGCATGAGTACATGGGGGATACACTAGATTTACTTACTCATTCGAATGCAGGGGGAAAAAACAGAACTTTTGGAAATAATATCTGGAACTGGGAAGACTGAAGGGAATCGCATCCGGAAATATGATACCTTAAGTAAGGATTTTTTCCAACTTCTACCAACTTCTACTACATTGACAGCTACGTGGATAGGTCACTAGCGAAATAATGGGTTTGATGCTTGACGAAGCAGCAACTCCCTGAAGGGAGGTGCACGTATGTTTATCAACTATTACTTGTGCAGACTGCACAGTGCACACCCTGGTGGGTGTGAATAAGCTCCAATTTTATAGATGGAAGTCTGCCCGTTATCTCGGTATCGATGAATAATCACCTATGGGATTTAACATGGGGATGAGCGGACTAGCTAGCTAGCTAGTACTAACACATTTACAACGTGTGGAGGGTCAGATTTTGCATTGAAAGCAGCTTAGCTGGCATTCCTACACGCGTTAATTTTTGTCAGGTGGAACATTGCTCTTAATTTAAGTTTTTGTACCGCATTATTAGTTATCCGCAAGTACCTGAAATGTGTCCAACTATGCTTCAAGATATAAGACATTGACGCTATGGCGCCGCGCTACAATGGTTTACAACCTCGACAATTAAACTGATGTGATGTTTGTGGTGATGATTGTTGCCTAACTTGGCGCGACACACTAGCGTGTGTGTAGATTTTGGACAATGAGCTTTAGAGGTAATATTATTCCATTCTAAGGGTAACAAAGAATGTAAAATTAAACAGCATCTGCATTGTTGCGGAGGTGGTTTCCACATTTTTTTTGGCTCAAAGGAAGAAGCTCGATCGAAAAATGCATAAATATAAGTGATCTAATTTTACTTTTTATTATATGAATTTTTCCATTGTCTAAGTACCTTAATTCCAGAGAAGAATACGAACAAAGCTCACCAACCAGTAGCTGCAAGTGAATGTATTAAATAATAACGATTCTTATACATAACCAAAGAAAATTTCGTTTGAGTAGTTGTCTGATGTCTTCAATACGGGCAAATAATAGGCTACTGAATGTACCAGTAGCTGAATGTACAATAAAAGCTTCAATTTATTTTATAATATATGTATTTTCTTTCTTTCTTTTAAGGTTCTTAATGCTGCCATTTTTCACTAAGCCGACCAGTATTTTGTGAAATGGAAGAAGATGAAGAAAGGATTTTGTTGGTTCTTAAAAATAGAGTAATAATCGAGAAGACCGAGCAAAATTCTGGAACTGTCGCATTTTGCAATAGAATTTGATAACGAGTAGCACGACCGTGAACTTCATTCCCACAGATCTCTAAAATCTTAAAGGACCATGACAACGAAAATGCTCATAGCTTATCATTAACGATTCAAGGCTGTTTTACTTTGATCGGGTAACGCAGCGTAGTTTACAGAAGACACTACACAGTTTGCATAGGGAGGTGGTCTATCCATTGCTTTTTTATTGCTGGTCACAGGGATCTTGTCTTGTCTGGCATTAAGTTTTTTAAGGCCGACAAAGCTGGATCTTCTTTTACATGTATTAGGATAGATGGTGCAGTAAAACTCTGGTCACACGCAAATAATTTCCGATATAATGGTCCTACGTTAATTTTGAAGACATATTTGTGATGTAAGCCAGATATGACGAAGCCAATGAAGGTATTTTCAATGAACATGAAAGCAACATTCAAGGTCATCTGCATTCTATCTTCTAAACGGCACAAGATACAGCACAAACGTTAATAACAAAGTTGTACACGAGCATCAAACATGACAACTTTGAAAACAAATTGAAAACCAGAGCCTAATTGCAATAGTTACACAGAAACAAAATAGCAATAAAGTCTTCCCTGAACGTTTTAACTGCCATGCAGTGAAGCCTAGGGCCTGTCTCTACAAGCGAGTGCATGGGTTCGAATCTTTCCTGCAGCAATGAGTGCAGTTAAATTCCAGATTAAAGTAAACGAAAATGGATACGGATTAGGCCTAAAGTAATAAGCTATCATTCACAACACAGAAACTCACATTCGGTATATGATTACTTTCTGATTTTACATTTATTATTTTTGTTGCCGAAGCCTAATGCCTTTTTGAGTGATTTACAGCCCGGTCGAAGCATTTGCCCAGCAATAAAAAAAGGTATTGTCGTTACGAATGCCCTCACTTTAATGTAAAAGTGGGAAAGCCATGGACATTCACATATCAGGGATGCGGTACTTATGTAAACCTCAGCATGAACTTCCATGTTAAGCATCAATCTTTGAGCTACTGTAGTTTCGCCCAGAATTGTCATAGACAAATGAAATTCGGTATTTGGGATCGTGTAATAACTACTGCACTACATTACAAATTTTAATGACAACAATTGAACCGTTTGGCGTCCACAGTATGATCATTTGTTGCTATTGTTGTTGTTGTTATTGTTGTTATTGTTGGAGCTCTTCCCTCGCCTAGAGACCGAACCACTAAACCGATTTTCAAGTTCTATAGATTAAAACGTATGTAGGGACAGGGCCTAGGGCCTGCTGCATGCTATTATTTTTAATGTAACTACAATTTTCTTGTGACGAAAAGCGAACTGGGCTAACAAATTTTCTCTCACCTAGACCTCTAACCAGTGAACCGATTTTCAATTTTTATAGCTTAAAATGTAGGTATTAACAACGACCAGGGCCTATTAAATGCAATTTTAATGTGACTGCAGTATTCTCGTCGGCAAAGCATTTATTAAAGTAGAGCACTGGGCAGAAATCACTAAGTGGAGTAACAAATTTTTTAAAATCGATCTAAAAACAGGAAATATGGTACACAAGTCTTCCTTAGCAGTAAAAATCGAACCAGCCATGGACCCACATGAAATACCCCAAATGCCACCAGCGTCCTCCTCTCCTCCGCCCCCATGCACCCCCTGTTCCCCGTCCCAGAGGCTTGGCTAACAAATTTTTACAGATCAAGCTGTAAACATGAAATTTGGTACACAAGTCATACTTAGCCGCCTAAATCGAATCAGCCATGGAACTCTAAAGGTACAGATATTAGTAAAGGACATGTCAGCCATCAGCGTCGCACTAATACATGTAGGAGAAACTCCAGCATCCCGAAAAACAAGCTGGAGGTTCTTTTCCACATATTAGTGCGACGCTGATGGCTTACATGTGTTTTTCTAATATCTCTTCCATTAGAGTTTTAAGCTTTTTAAGGCTTTCATCCGTATTTTTAATACTTATACCACGGCTGTGACGTCATGCTAACTCAATGCCACGCCACGCGTAGGTTAAATCCCGTGAACCGTGACCGTAAGTGTGCAACATCGCCAAAAGTGTGGATTGGCAAGTTACCCCACACTTCTGCCGATAACCCACACTTTTGCCAATTAACCGACACTTTTGACACTTCAATATCACACGACTGGGCACGGACACTGGGCACCAACAACCATACGGCGTGCGAAAAAGTGACGCCATAAAATCGTACAAAAGGAATTACTTAACTTGCCGGAATATCCTATCTTTTCACATGTCTGACCCATATCTAAGCTTATTCACTCCGAGTAACTCCCCTCTACTCCCTTCCTCCACAAACTAACATGGAATGACCTTCATTCAAACCGATACCCTTTACCGTGTTTCTTAAACAATTCTCAACATACAAACGCACAAAATGAATTATATACCTTGCCAGAATGTCCCAGCACAACGTCATTCTATCCCTGCTACCTCTTATAGAAGTTTTTTCACCCGAACAGCTTCGAAAACACGAGCGAACTTACTAGCATGAAATCGTACTAGTGGAAAGGACAGGTGTCTCCTTGCCACCTACTCCCCCCTCCCTCAACAAACTTGACCCAAAGGACTTCGCTGCACTGCACTGCACTGAGACTGAGGTTGGCGCTAATGACCAAGCAGTCGACGCGCCATTAAGCCTCAATCCCCCGCCCCAAAGGACTTGTCCGTCTATCACTACTCCCCATCCGTAAACTAAAATGGAATGGCTCTCATTCAAAGCAACATACTCATTGATTACCGTATTTCTTAAAGCAATTTTCACAAAACACAAACACAAACACGTTTTAATTAAGTACGAGTTAGCTTGACATCCCAACCGTGGTATAAATAATATATTGGTAGGAACGAGCGGTTATAGATTTTTAATCCATGGCTGCGATTATTGTCCCGGATCTCATAAGTAAATCAGTTTAAGGCTTCGCCCTCGACCTATTTGCATACTTGAACCGGGCCAATAATCGCACCGTGAGTTAAAAATCTATAACCGCTCATTTCTCACCAATAATTGTTACTAATATCTTTTTTATTAGGGTTGCAGCAAGAATAACACAGAAAAGAATACTGTAATCACCTTAAAATAACTGTTATAAGATAGCCTTTTTATTACTTAATTTTAAGCTATAACAAATTAAAAATTGGTTCTCTGGGTCGTTCTCTAGGTGAGAGCAAAATTTCCCCAACAAGAAGAACAACAACATTGTAAGTCACATTAAAATAGATTTAAAAATACCTTTAATATGAAATAGAAAATATTAAAACATACCACTGTTTTAAACTGTAAAACTTGAGCATCGGTTCATTGGTTTGATCTCCAGGTGAAATACTGCTGTTACAGGCTAGAATTTAGGCTAATCATGAACATCGAGCAAAAAGCCATGAAATTTGGTATACAAGTCAATTCTTAGCTTATAACTCGAGTTAGCTCTGGAACCCCTCGGGATACCCCTAAGGCCTCTTCTTTTTTCCCTCACCACACTCACCTGTATGAGGTTACTGACCAACAAATTGTTGCTGATCGTGCTAAAACATGAATTGGTACACCAATCATTCTTAGCAGTACAATTCGAACTAGAATTTGTTGGTCATCAGCCTCATGGAGAGGACACAGGAAAGCACTGGGGGGTGTATCTCATGGGGTTCCGTATGTAGTTCGATTTCTACTGCTACAATGCATGTTTTTAGTATGTTCAGCCAAAATTTGTTGGTCATTGATGCTTCATGGGTGTGCACAGGATGGGGAAGCTGAGGGAGGCTTTCGTGGTATTTTATGGGTATCCGCGGCTGGTTCAATTTCTACTGATATGAATGACTGGTGTACCACAATGCATGCTTTCAATAAGATCAACAAGAATTTTTCGGGCATCAACCTCATGGAGCGAGAATAGGAGGAAGCACTGAGGGACCTTGGAGGATTTCGCGGGAGTTCCATGGCTATCTGATTTCTGCTGCTAACAATGACTTGTGTACCAAATATCATTAATTCAACACTATCTGCAAGAATTTGTTGGTCAGGCCTCAAGGATGATGTATAGGGGAGACATTGTGGTGCCTTGTAGATTATGTCGAGGGGGTTCGATAGCTGGTTCAATTTGAACAAAATTGTACCAAATTGATAGATCGATGTGTACCAAATTTCATGTTTTTAGCTAGATCTGCAATAATTTGTTGGTCAAGACGCAGGGAGGGGTAAGGGAAGACTTGGAGAAGGGGGAGGGCTTTGGAATATTTCATAGGGGTTCCGTGTGGATAGTTCGATGTGAACTGCTAAGAATGACTTCTGTGCCACAATTCAAGCGTTTAGCTCGATCTGCAATAATTTGCTGGTCAAGCATCAGGGATGAGGCACAGGCGGGTGCTGAGGGCTTCTTGGGGGTATTCCATGGCCTGTTCATGGCTCCTTGGTATTTCATGGCTTGTTCGGTTTCTACCTCTAAGAATGACTTGTGCATCAAATATCAAGCTTTAGGTTCAATTTGCATGAATTTGTTGATCAAGGCCTCAGGGAGTGGGCAAAGAGGTGCGCTGGAGGTCCATGCCGGCATATCATTGGGTTTCTATGGCAGATTCGATTTATGCTGCTAAGAATGACTTGTGGACCAAATGTCATGTTTTTAGCTTGATCTGTAAGAATTTGTTACCCAAGTCTCTGGGAGGGGGCAAAGAGGTGCCCTGGAGGTCCATGCCGGCATATCATTGGGTTTCTATGGCAGATTCGATTTATGCTGCTAAGAAAGACTTGTGTACCAAATTTCATGTTTTTAGCTCGATTGTCCAAAAATTGTTAATCTACCTAATGATTTCTGCCCATTGCTCTATAATAAATAATAATGCTCTGCCACCGAGAATACTGCAGTCACATTAAAATTGCATTAAAAAGCCCCGGTCGTTATTAAGACCTATATTTTAAGCTGTAAAAACTGAAAATAGGTCATTGGTTCGATGTGAAAGCAAAGTTTCTAGCGCATTTGGCTTTTCGTCACAAGAATATTGTAGTTACCTTAACATAGCATGCGAAAGGCCCTAGGCCTTGTCCATACCTACGGTTTAAGCTACAGAACTTGAAAATCGGTTCAAATCGGTTCAAGAGCAACAACAACAACAATAACAACACATTACCATACCGTGAATGGCAAATGGTTCGGTTGTAGCCATTAAAATTTGTAATGCAGTGAAACAGTTACGACACAACCCCAAATACCGAATTTCGTTGCTCTGTGTAAATTCCGGGTGAAACTATAGGAGTTCAAAGTTTGACGTTTAATATGGAAGTTCATGCTGAAGCTTGCATATGGACCGCTACCATAGTCCATATAGCGTTCAAAAGGCTCTTAGCCTTGTTCATACCTGTTTTAACCTATAAAACTTGGATATCTGTTCATTGGTTCGATCTCAAGGTTAGGTCAAAGAATCCCAACAATACCTCGTTCAGGCAGACTGACATTTAAGTCCAAAAGGCAACGTAATTAGGTTTGCATTCCTATTTATCTAACACCTATTGAACCCATTTGGCCGTGCTGCGAGGCCAAACGGTTTATTGTTGTCATTTACATTTTTAATGCAATAAACTAGTCATGACACGACTCCTAATACCGAATTTCGTTGCTCTCTGTCAATTCTGGGGGACCTATATTGTTTCAAAGTTTGAGGTTTAACTTGGAAGTCCGTGCTGAGGCTTATGCAAAGCTATTGACTTCAGTTTTTTTTAAATTTGGTAACGATGTTGTGATTTATTGGTTTTGCCTTGTTTGGATTTTGTAGCCAAATAATTTCTGTAAACGCAACTCGATAAAAGGAGACAAGTAATCGTAATAGTACAAAAATTGCTTATTTCAGAGAAATAATTTTCAGGTTATTTGTTTGTTGATGTGTATGGCGGATTTTGGTAATTTAGCAATAACAATGCGACGGAATCGGTAGTGTGGAGGAAGTACGCAGGGCAGACAGATGCCATGAAAGTACATCATTTCTGCTTATCCGAACAACGCTTCAAATGCACCCGTCAAAACACAAGGTATGTGGCTTACACGATGCTTTTAACAATATCGAACAGTAGGGTTAAGACCTTGACTTTAGGGTTAAGAACAATACTTACTAAATCCACAGTTTTCCTACGCTCTAGTCAGCTCGATAAGCCAATGACCTTTCTTTCCCAAACCATCAAAGGCACGCAGAGTTAACTTCTCCCAAAGCACACAACAACCGTAATTTCGTAAGGCCTTCTGAGACGTTCGCAATCGGCTTCTTAAAATGTATGAAAAGTAACATGACTTCTAGGCCACGAGTTGCTAGTTTTCCAATCAGTAACAATATCTACGATCTTTGATAGCATTTTTCCCTAGAAAGAGAAGTCAGACGAACCATAACCGTTGTTTTTTGCTGTGGGGATGAAATGCCCGATTGTCCCAGAAAACGGCAACCTTTCTTGTTCTGTCTGTCCAGCTGTCACCAAACTTGCTCACTGTTTCAGTTTGAGTGTGGTTATCACTCCCGAATGTCATTGGTGTCGTCGGCCACTTACGGTCCGACACTTGCATGTTGATTGACACCATCTTGATGGTGTTCGTCGCCTTTTCCATTTTCCGCGAAACAGGGGGTCTCGAACAGAACAGCAACACTGTAGTATTTGAAACCTTACAGAAAATATTATTTGTGTTTCTTTGCTGTTTTGACTTATGGTCAGTTAAACCTTACCTTAAGCATCAAATGAGTTTGTTTTTGTTTTCTAATTATTGTTTTGTTTTCACTAAGAGAGGTCTTATTGTTACCAACCACTTTGCAAGGTAGCAAAGGTCTGCAGCCTTGCAGTGCTGGAAACACCGGTTCTCGTTAGATCCCCGAAGTTAAGCAGCATTGTGCTGGATTGATACTTGGGTGAGTGACCGCCTGAGAATCTGGCTGTTGCAGACATAGGGCCTTAGGGCTTCGGGCAGATAACCAGGAGTGGTTAACGCTCGTTAAACCCTTTAAACCCTTTGCAAGGTAGCAATGATAAGCCTCGTGCTCCACTGCTGTTCAATTTGAAACAATTCAGCTCAGCTCTGAAAGTCTGCATGGACGATATAAATAAGCATATCTATGGTTTCTAGCTGCCAACTGGCCTCGAAATTCACAACGTAGCTTAGTTTGATTTAAAACTATAGGGGTTTAGCTGATACACGGTTTCTTTCATTTTACCCATCAACAATCAAGGGTTCAGACGAAAGTCCATACCATGTGCACCAAGAATTGTAGGCACCGTAGCAAAGACATAACACGTGCACGAAGAATGAAAAGTGATTAAAGTGATTGTTACATACGTACATAGTTCCTCCTAAAAGTGCTGAGTCAACGATCTTATTTTGTAGATTGAAGTTCCTCCTAATGAGAGACGATGCCGACAATACTAACAATGGTTATAACAATATTTTGGTACTTACGCGCCAACCCACGCCATCCTCGTTACACCCCTAGGCTCCAAACCATACACGATACGCAGTTCGCATTGTACTGCACCCATTCGTCCAATTTTATAACTGGAAGCCTACCCGTTATCTCGGTATCGATGAATAATCACCTATGAAATTTAACATTTTGCATTGAAAGCAGCTTAGCTGGCATTCCTACACGCGTTAATTTTTTCAGGTGGGTCATTGCTCTCGATTTCAACACAATTTAAGCTTTCATACCGCATTATTATTTTTCCCCAAGTACCTGAAATGTGCCCAACTATACTTCAGGATATTGGACACTGACGCTATGTCGTCGCACTGCAATGGTTTACAACCTCGACAATTGAATTGATGTGATGTTTGTTGTGATGTTGTCTAATTTGGCGCGACACACTAGCGTGTGTCTAGATATCGGTGGTCGTTGATGTTACTTCCTAGCTACCGAGCATGTTTACGTTATTGTTATATGCCTACGCAACATTATAACATTTTGACATTGTTAGCCCATCCTACGGCTTAGTGCGTGAACGAAGTCTGTTAAGCACTGTTTCCACTTTCAAGGAATTTTTCCCCTTTATGGAAAACCGCTCTTTAAAGGCAATAATAATATTTAAAACAGGGAAAAAGAGGAATATAGGTAAATTCAGTGAGGGGCAATTTTTCCGTAAAGATGGTGATTAGTCTCCTTTTCTGGCAGTTGCTTGGCTCCCACTACACCTCACACACCGTAATAAATGGAACCACAAATTTTATATCAACGTTTTGTTGGGGACAATTAGTGTGTCCGGGAGCCGCCCCAATGCCAACCCCACAGTTAAGGAACAAGCTCTAAAATGTGCCGTGGTGGTAGTCAAGGGGTTGCTGAAATTCCAAATTTACCTTAACGGATGGATCAAGGCTAGAAGTCATGGTTCAGTTTTGGTGTTGGTTTAATGTACCATTTGAGCGATAGTGTGCTCTGACTCGCCTGAAGTTCTTGAGCGACACTAACCTTGGCTTAAGGCCTTAAATGGAACGTCAACGGCATTAGGCTTACTTGGGGAAATTTAGATTTATAAGTTTCGGGAAAATTTTGTTAAGTTGGTGACTGCTAAACTAAGTAGCAACGGGGTTGCAGTTGTGGACTAGCAACAGGATGGGTCAAGTTTGAATTTAAGTTGGGGATAAGGGAAATTGGGGAAAAATTCTAATGTTAGGGCCGAAATTACCTTTTGATGCGGGAAGTTGGAGAGTTGGAGGCGGAATGGAATTTTAGGTTAATAGCTAATTGTTAGGAGCACCCGGCGGATGATCAAGCGAGCTCGAGCATCATGTACATCATCATGTACAAGCATCATGTACAGTCAAATCACAGCTATGTATTGTTACAACAATGGATCAAATATAGATTATTTCAACTAACAATTGAGTATTATTTTTGACAATGGCCCATTACAATTTGACGTCAGGTGGACTTCGGGCTTGGGAGATTTCAAAAATGACGTCAGCGTGACCTTGCTGGGGTGGTAAAATTCCAACGTTGAAATCCGAAATTAAACTCGCAACAGTTTGCAAAACATATTTTTTTAATGCCTTTGATTGCATCATTTTTTTTTATTAGCGATAGTAACGCCTATTTTCACAAGAAACAAGAAAACGTAAACCTTTAAATTAATCGTGACTATTCGATGTCGGGGTGCAGTGATTTCCCATATCTTCCGACAAGTATTTGTTGCGCAACTGATAACCCATTGTGTTGGCCTGAAAAAAAAAATAGCCTGAAAACAACTGCACCCTGTTATCAGTAAAAGGAGCAAGTGTTTAGTTGTTAGGCTTCTGTCAAGACATGCAATAGAAGGTTGTCGCCAGTGTTTCCACTTCTTTACCAGGATTCCCCTGTGAAAATCCAAATTTCATTTCATTACCCGTTATTGTGACAAAACTTTCCCTTTTACCCTTCTTATCTCTTAAAACAATGTTATATACCTTGAAAATTGTCTTTATTTTAACAAATTACTAAATCCAGGGAACTACTTAACTGTTGGCACAAAATATTAAGTAGAGCATTGACTAGAATTAAAAAAAAATGCGTTATTATTAATGAGGAAAATTGATAAATTTCCTTAAAAGTAAATACGACAAAGCTATATAATTGTTAATGTGATATCTGTACAAAGCAGTTTTTTTTAAGGTATCCTGCCAAGTATTCACCAAATGCAGTCGTGATATCAAATGGTAAGCTATTGCATTGCTAAATCTTTAAACGACGAATCACGCGATTGAAACTTCTTCAAATTAAAAAAAAATTGCGTTTAACCTTTGTATCATTGCTTGGTGGGATTAACCTGGCGTTGTTTTACCACGACTTCAAACGGTAAAAAATTTGCGGCAATCCTTAACTTATTTTTTAGACAGATTGCGAATAATAACAAGGAAATACGTCAAAATGCTACAACAATGCAGTAACTTTAAATAGAATTGTTGTCAGTCCGCTTTTTTTTCAAAATTTACCTATTCACACGTAAAAAAATTACCACATTGCAACAATCAAATTTTGGCTGATGTTGCTTATTTGTGGTTGTTCAATCGCATCTTTTGCGTTAATTTCCTGTGTCTCTATAGTTGCATCTGTTGGTTGTTTTTTTTTTACGTTAAGAAAAAAAACATATCGTTATCTTCCCATCTACATACCATTTTGTACTGGTTATTGTCTGCAGCTTTTCAGCAGTTTACTGTATACAGGTGACCAAAAATAAGACTAAATTCGTCAAAAGTATGGGCGCAGATAACTAATATGTTGCCGTGCCCTTATTGTCATAATCCTCATTCCTTCCTTCAAATTGGATTTAAAAAAAAATAAGGGTTTGTCGATTCGTAATGAATTTTCGAATGAAAGCATTTTCTACAGGTAGGCGATGTACTACTACAGCAGTAATTGTTCTCTGCTCATCACAAAAGGACACCGACATGCCAAGTAACTAATAACTCGTGGCAGAAGCCACGACAGCAGAACTCTCGACGATTCTTTGCATCGAAAGTTCAAAAAGCAAATATTTCCCAGAATTCACCCGATTTTACCTTAACTAAGCAAATTCAGCGGGCGAGAAAATTTATGTAGTAAAAATGTTCGGAGTTGGTTAACACTGCTTAATGCACGGTAGTGTCGTCACGCAAATACATCCCCATGCTAGAAGTGTAGTCGTTATATAAGGTTAATGTGAAAGCCCACACACGTTACAGTGGGTTAATTTTGATAACCCACACTTTTTTGATAATCTAACACTTTTCAACCAACGCTCCACCATGTGACATATGACCCGACTTTTTAAAATTACCGTACACATCACAAATGCAACCAGCATAAACAGGCACATTTACAACCTGCGACACATTTCTTTCTAGCCTAACACGAAAAAAAAAAACTCGCGTACTATGCTAGACCCCCATCCACGGAGGAATGGCACAACCCTCTTTCGTTCCGACGGTACGAAAACTAGGCTACTGACACTTCCTAAACACACCTAAAAACCTACGAGACTCAAGCGAATAGCGCATTTTATACGCTCTATCTTATTTAAACTAATAAAGTAGAAAAAATACGGTTTTACCTTAAACACAAAAGACGGTGACTTGGACAGGATGTAGGGACGTCCTCCCGTACGTGAGACTTTCGTAGACAGGAAGTTTAAACCGGAATTTTGAGTTCAGGAATTTACGTCATGATTCACAAATAAAATTTTCAAATAAAATTTTTAAAATCTCAAAAATAACTAGATATGTTAGCTCGATGTCACACCTTAGCATTAAAACAC
>JAHWFP010154865.1:0-16913 GCA_023313725.1 Lithobius niger | reverse complement strand
GTGCTTCGTTTTCAAGCAACAAGAAGTTTTTAAGCAAAAAGCTAAAGTCTTGACAAAAAACACTTGGGAAGACCCACCGAGAATAAAAAGACCAAAAGAAAGCCCAATTCTAAAAAAAATGAATCTAAGTCAGCTGACAATTTGAAACCACACTACCTACTGCAAGAGCAACGTTATTTTCCCCTGCTGTTGCCCTACGCCCGTAAATAGCTACTGCTGATGAAATCCCATCGCTGGTTCTTTACTCTTGTAGGAATGTAGAGTGTGGTTCCTTACTGTCAGTTTTCTTGCTGCCTTAGGTTCATTTTTTAACATTTAAGTTTTGCGTTTAGTTTTTTTCATTCTCAGTGGTTCTTACCAATTGTTTTTGTCACGATTATGCGTTTCGCTTTAAAAAAAAACTTGTTGTTGATTGATAACAGGGCACAGAAACCCTCGGAAAGTCGCATGTTTCTTACTGTGTATTTGTGAAACTTTTTGGCTAGCTCTCTCCACGTTTGTTTTTATGGTTCTTAAACAGCGTTTCGTTATTTCTGTTACTCTTTCAGCTGCGTCTGATTGATTCATGTACTCTGCTCTCAGCTCTTGCACTTCCCCTCTCCTAATTTTCTACTGGTCATGTGTGCGTAACTCTACACACGTGCAGTATATTATGTGGAAAGTATAAGTGGAAGGTTTATTATAGAATGGGTACAGATAAGCAATGTCTTTACGGGCCCTTATTTTCATATCCTCGCTGCGTTCATCATAATGACCCACAAATACAATATTCGTCACAGTTCACCATTAAAATATATGATTTTTTTTAAATGCCCTCTTAAAGAAAAAAATCACTTCCATTCATGTGCCGTCAGGTGTACACACAATGGGATTTCTCCTTCGAAAAAAAGGCTTTCTATTGCCGTTCGGAAATATCCAATACCTGAAAATGTATAGCATTCTTCCCCGAAGTATGCTTCTCGTGCTGGAGTTTTAAAGTTGTGAAAAGATGGCCAGCTGCGTAACCCATGCTGCGCATGCGCGAGGATCCAGCTGCATAACCCAGCTGCGCATGCACGAGGATCCTCTATAAAAGCATTCGGGCTGGACCGGCCCGCCATCTTTTCCCTCCAGCGTCAGACGGAACCGTCTGCCGCTTCTCTTTTCTTCAATCCGAGTTTTCTACGATCCACCTTTTTTTCTCCAATCCGAGTTTTCTCCCGATCCATTTTTTTCCCGATCCATCTTTTGCAATAGTTGGACAGCCTGCATACACTCAAGCGGATTAGCGCCATGGCCCGATCCATTGAAACGGTGACTGACTCGTCATCCAAGATGGCCGCTCCTTCACTCCACAATCCGTCGCCCATCCATCCGAATATTGTTGACTGTTCGTCACCGTCGAGCCGAATTTCGCCCTTCGTTCCCTGCAGTCCACTTGTTCTCCATTCCAATCTGATTTCAAATTCTCGGACAGCAGCGTGCGCACAAAGCGGACTGAACAATGGCCGCCCTCACGCCCAAATGACCTCCGTCTGTCACTCAAGCGGACTGTCTCACAATATTTTTGGCTGAACCATCAATCTTCTTTCCTGAAAACTAGTTTCTTGCTGTCACGGATTGTGCCATCCAAGTCTTCAAACTACGGATCGCCATCCTCATCCAAACTTCTCTGTCTTGAAGTCAAGCACACTCATTCATGGAGTTTGCAATCCGAATTTTTCAAACCAAATCCAGGCCTCCCATTCTGTGGTGTGCTCAAGCGGACAACACCTCGACCCGATCCAGTGAAACAAGTATAGACCTTCGTCTGAAGTGGACTGGATTTCACCACGACTCCCTGAAATTTTCACTCTGCTATCAATCCTTTTTCCCGACAACAAATTACTTGCAGTTAACGGATCGTATCATCGAAGCCTACAAACTACTGATCACCATCCTCATCCAAGCACCTCTGTCTTAAAGTCAAGAGCATTCATTCATGGATTTTGCAATCCGAATTTTTCAAGATAAAGCCACGCCTCCCAATCCGTGGTACACTTAAGTGGACTACACCACGGCCCGATCCAGTACAACAAGCAAAGACCTTCGTCTGAAGCGAATTGGATTTCACCACGACTCTCTGAAATTTTTCACTCAACTATCAATCTTCTTTCCCGTCCACAAGTTTCTTGCAGTCACGAATCGTGTCATCCAAGACTTCAAGCTTTGGATCTCCATCCTTATCCAAGCATTGCTGTCTTAAAGTCAAGAACATACAATCATGGAAGACAAGGCGAAGCCTCCCGATCCATGGTGCGCTCAACCAGACAATACCACGGCCCGATCTAGTGAAACAAGGAGAGACCTTCGGCTGTCCATCCGACCCTGCTTGTTGGGCCATCATGAAACTTCGTTCACGGACCACCATCTGTGTTTCAAACGAACTGGATTACCCAACGACTCTCAGAAATTTTAGCTCAACCATCAAAACAAGTTTCTTCCAGTCACGGATCGTGTCACCCAAGACTTCAAGCTTCGGAACACCATCCTTATCCAAGCATCCTTGTCCTAAAGACAAGAACAGGCATTCATGGTTCTCGCCATCCGACCTTTTCAAGAAAAGAAGCTTCCTAAGCGTGCACTCAAGCAGACAACACCAAGGCCCGATCCAATGAAACACGAAAAATTTCATTGCCCAAGCTGTCCGTTGCCTTGCGTTTCTTGCTACTCTCTTCATGCCCTGAATCCCATCGCCAACCGCATCACGCTCATGCTTGATTCTGGACGACTCCCCTGCACGTTCTACCTCTTCCCTGAAGTCATGCACAGGCACTTTGGATCGTGCCATCCGTGATTTCAACAACAAGACCAAGCCCACAATCCGAAAATGCCTTCGTTACCCGATCTTTCTTTGACTCAACACCGGGCTAATATTCCCTTTCATCTCTCAGTCTACATCAGCTCCTGTGGGAATAGACAACTTCCATCCTCAGAATGATTCTGGATTCATGGACAACAACACACCCACCACTGAACCTGCTTCAACACAGCTCTCAATGACTTTCAATGCATTACCACCAGATTGTCTTCGATCTAACCGTCAATCCATCCGTTACCTCTCAATCCTCATCCAAGCCAGTCTCCTGCCCTGGAACCACCATCCCTCTCTAAGCAGACTGGGCCACACACTCAACGGAACCCCACGTCTATCATGCAAAACGATTCTCCACAGGTCACAAGTAATGCACATGCACTCACGTGAGCAATCCATGAATTTCTACGCAAGAACAAGCCTCCTTCCTGGATTCCCCATCCTAATCAAAGACTCAAACTCCGAAGCAACCCTAGTCTAAGATGGCCACTCCTTCCCTTGTCAGTCCAGAATTCGTTGTGCTCAACCTGCGCTCCGGACCATCCTTCCAACAACGATGCCCTTTCAATTCACATGTCAAGAACATGCATTCATGGATTGTGCTATCCAAGATTCTCTACACAAGGCTAAGCCCATCCATACGAAACTGCAAAGGTCCTCACTGTCCTAGCAAGCCAACGCATGCTATCCCTCATCCAAGATCTCCTACCCTCGGTCAAACCACCTTGCGTTTAAGAGAACTGAACCATTCCAAGATACAAAGAAACACCGAAGATACCTCAGTCCAAGAAGACCGCACCTGTGCCTGTCAATGCGGATGTCGTTGCATCTATCCTTCACTCCTTACAACGATCCTCCCCTGTCCTCAACTCAAAGACTTGCTCTCAAACGGACTGGACAATCCAAGTTTTCGACCGAAGACCAAGCCCCCCCCCCCCCCCCATATCAGAAACCACCTTCAAACCGGACACTCATGATTGGGTTACTAGCTTCCTAACAAACCAATTTTCTGGACGTTCGACTGTCGTCATCCTTCACGTGAATATGGTACTGGGGACAGCCATCCTGGTTAAAAAAAAAGACCGTCACTGTCCAGCATGAATCTGAATTACGGATAACCACATTGTTCCTTCCTCCACCCATCCAAACACAAAGCACAGCTCCCTCAGACTCCCTCGCTGGCATCGACTGCAGCCCCTTTGAAACCCATCATTTGGTCCCAGATGTTCCTTGTCAACGATCATCTCGACTCCTGCACACAGTCATCGCCCAGTCACATCCTCACTCCTACGGTCCCTCACCAACACGTATTGCAGCTCCTTCAGACTTTCAACTTTCGCTGCCCGCTTTCAATCACCAACATACATAACAGCTCCTTGGACCCCTCACCCTTCACGGCCTGCTGTCCCTTACTGACGATCATAACAGCCACCTCCGACCTCCAACTTCCCTCACTACTACTAGCACCAGCTAGACGATCATCGAAGCTCCGTGGGACTCAAGAGCTCCGTGGGATCCTGCTGTGTCCGAAGTCCTTGACTGACTACAATGACAGCTCCAAAGCCACTCACCCGACACGGCCAGTTGTCCTAAAAAAACCTGCCCTTGCAGTCTCCTACCGCAACCCCAGCCTGACCTCTGCTCACAGCTCCACTGTGATTTCTGACTGTCTCCTGTCTGGCACCTGCCACCTGTAACAGCTCCAACCCACCCACCACCGCAAACCAATCATTTCAACTTCCTGACAACCATCCTTACAGCCAATTATCCTTGACCAATAACTGAAGCAGCTACAAACAACTGTTGTCTCTCTCCAAGGACTGTAACAGTACAATCAAGAATAATGCCAACTGTCGCAGGCTCCACAACAACTACTGTCATTGTTCGAAGACATCCTGAACATTTGTCCATCAGAGAGTTGTCCAGCCCACCAAACCACAACATGGCGTCCTCAAGACCCTCAATCATGATCTTTGCCATTTTCACCGAAAAGACACTGCTTCTCCTGATCTTGGCCCATCACAGCCCTGCAAGTCCTCCTTTACCGCACAACAAACGAAGAAATTAAGCCAAACCTCAACACATATTCTTCACGATGACATGGTCTCAAGGTGACATCCATCAGACAAAACAACAAAGCTATATCCCGAAAACGAAAAATCCCTGAATTGCAAACAAAGTAATCTAGAACTCAACCGTCAGGATCCACGATAATCACTGGAATCACTGGAAAACCCAACCAAACCAATCTCTCTCCACCAGACCTTCTGAACTTCTAAACGACCCAAACAGTGAAGGTTTAGAAGGCTCCTCCATCCTTGTCACAGACCTGCCCAAGCTTCTGTCGTCAATGCAGCGAATCCTCAATTTACATTAGGAAAGAACCTTCTGAACATCTACGAAACCACTTCAAGGATCACGGATCACCTTTGCAGAACCGATTACATCCCTGATCTAACGTACCACTCAGTCCAATCTCAACATTCCTTGCTTGGACACCAACATCGGGTCATCACATTTGAATTAAAGACCTGCCGGCATCGTGAACCTTCCACAACAGCACCGGCATCAACAAAATTCACAGGCAGCCTCCCAATGAAGTCTCTCAACACAAAGGGAGACATCAACACAAGAAATCGTTTTGCATCGTCTGAGACCCATCATCTCTACCAGGCATGTCATCCATTCCCCCTTAAGCACTGAAACAGACACCGACAAGTTAGATGTCTTGAAGAAGACACCCCATGCAGATGTCCTGAAGCCAAAGGTTGAATCATCTACATATGACCACCACGTACATGGAATGACCGAAATGGCAAATTTTCTGTTTCAAAAAAGATGCGAAGTGAAAACCTTTTGGGGGAAGCCAGCTCGTACCCCTAGGGTACTTGTCAAGGGTGCCCACCACCTGAATTGACGAGGTCTACTAAAAATGCTATACATTTTCAGGTATTGGATATTTCCGAACGGCAATAGAAAGAGTATTTTGCCGGCCCTCCTGTCTGGCCGGCTGAAAAATGTTTCTATTGCCTAATAGGAAATATACAATACCTTCACCGACCCTACCTCCCCTCTTGAGTCACGACTTGACAATCCGAGAGGGAATATATGGCGGGCCGGTCCAGCCTGAATGCTTTTATAGAGGATCCTCGCACATGCGCAGGAGGAGTTACGCAGCTGGCCGTCTCTTCACAACTTTAAAACTCCAGCGTGAGAAGCCTACTTCAGAGTAGATTGCTATAAATTTTCAGGTATTGTATATTTCCTGTCAGGCAATAGAAACAATTTTCAGCCGGCCAGGCAGGAGGGACGGCAAAATGCTCTTTTTTCGACACGATTAATCAGCAAATTTTTTTTTATCAAAGATCTCAATGAACTTTAGGAAACATTCGGTGACGATTCGATTATAACAAAACGACGTCAAATAGAAAATCAAAGGAATGCCATAAGTCTATTTTATAATTACGTAACGTAGTACAGAGTCGAACTCTACACCTCAGATATTGACACGATGGGGAGATTATATACCATAATAATAAAAAAAAATTAAAACTTCTGTCTTTAGTATGTCTGCCAGAATGCAAGACATGCTAACTAGTGACAGAAATGATTTAAAACTAGCTAATCCGAGGCGTGGTTGTGGGCACACTCTGTCTTCAACACGGCTGGAGCTACTCAGGGAGATGGGCAGCAGCTCTAGCCACGTTAATGGCAATGTGTATCTAAATGCACAGATGGAGTCAGTAAAGAGAGTGTGTATCTAAATGCACACAGAGAGGCACGGTGGCTTAATGGTTAGAAGACTGTCTTGCACCGGAGGCTCCGGGTTCAAGTCTTTCCTCAGCCCATCACTGGAAGAGAAGGGCACCTAAAGTTCAATTTCTCCCGTCGATTGTGGCAATGCATTACATTCCTGGTATTTCCTAGCAAAATCGTCCATCTCTGTCCCGATATTACTAATTAAAAAGGACGTAACTGCCTATTTCCTTTTTTCAAGAGTTTAGGAAATAATGAAGCTCGTCATTCAGCTTAGATGGGCTTATGAACTTAAATTATTAATTAGCAGCAATTATGAACGAGCTATTCTTTGTAATGTAATCATGTGCAGCGAGATAGAATCTTATTAGAGTGAATAAAAAGCCTGTAAGGTACAACATGTGTACAATATTTTCGCAACGTTTCGGGTCTGTATGCGACCCTTTATTAAGAGTAAAGTAAAAGATTAAAATTTTTTGGAGTAACTCAAGTCATATTAAAAAATACACAAGAAACAAAATCCAACCAACACCAACGAAACACAAAACACCAGAAGGACCTAAGACTGGTTAAAAAACCGGGCAATAGTGAGACCCACAGCCTACCTACTAAAGCAGGCTGGCTGTGGAGTGTGGATAGTGAGGGAAGCCAGGTGGTTTATATGCCACTCACCCCTAGCGGGAAAAATCTTTAATTTCAAGTTTGTGTAGAGTCGAAATGTACTCCGCTATTTTAGTCTAGCGGCCAAGGGCAACAATCGTGCACTTCCTGAAAGAAACAAGAAATTTTGAGAACGTATTTTATAGATCAAGAACAACATGGTTATGGATATGGTGCCCACTGACGGCATTTCCGGTTTAGCGTCATGATGACATCAAAGATGGCTGTCACATGATTTAGCCCTAAAAATGTGTATCTCTGTAACCAATTAACCGATATTAATTTTTATAGCACATTGGAAAGATCAAAATATAACTAACCAAAAATATCTTATGACACAATAACACAACTCACGATAATAAACACAAAATATAACTATTTGAACCTTAAGCAGTAGATTTTCTTTTCCTTGAACATTATCTGTATTTAATTTAAAACATCACGTTGACATCGAAATGTAAGATGCCTAACTGGAAAACTACGCATCCTCTTTTAAAATAACACAACAATGAAATGAACAAGAATTTTAAAACTCAACTGTTTGTCGATAAGAATGTCATGTCAGGTTGTCGCTGCTAGTCAAAACCCATACCAGAACCTGACGACTAGCCTGAAATGCACATGCTTAGGAATATCTGAAAGGTGGAGATCTATTCTTGCCATCAATCCTAACCGAAATTGTTTAAATTAGACAGGAACTATCCTACACCAATTTAAAGGTTAAGAGGTAATGGCGTAGTGGCGAAATCGAATGGTGATTTTCGAATTCGAAATGCTCTTGCGAGCTCAGTAATAGTCCGAAAGAGACATGCTTTGGATTTTCTGAAAGGTGGGATCTATTTTTTACATCAATCTTAACCGAAATTGTTTAACTTAGATAGGGATTATCCTACGCCTATTTAAAGATGCATAGGTACTGGCGTAGTGGCGAAAGCGTCCAGTAATTTTCGAATTCTAAGTGCTCCTGCGAACCCTGTAATAGACCGAAATAGACGTGCTTAGGATTTTCTGAAAGATGGGGGATACATTCTTTTCATTAATCCTAACCGAAGCTTAAATACAAATACAAAAATGAGCATTACAATGGTACTTTGAAATTGGAACTAGCCACTACACCAATTACAGCTATTCCTTTAAACGGGCATAGGACAGTACCTATCTAAGCTAAACAATTTCGGTTGAGATTGGTGGAAAGAATAGATCGCCATCTTTCAGAATATCTAAAGCATGTCCATTTCGGGGTGTTCGAGGGCTCGTAAGAGCTCTTTGAAATCGAAATTCAACATACACTTTCGCCGCTATGCCGTTACCTCTTCACCTTTAAAAAGGAGTAGGATGGTCCCTATATAAGTTTAACAAGTTCGATTAAGATTGTTGGAAAGAATACATCCCCACCTTTCAGAAAATACTAAGCATGACAATTGCAGACTATTAGAAGGCTCGCAAGAGCATTTTGAACACGCAAATCACTATAACAACCAATTGAAAAAAGGAGAATTCGTGCAAATTAAGGGTGATAGACTCTAAATACGATTTTGAGGTTCAAGGATTGATTTTGTTTAAGAATGTATATCACCTTTCTTGTCAAGTATTGTGTGCTGAAGGTTTTTGCTTCACATTATGCTTTTGATTTGTTGAGTTTAAGGAAGTACAGTGAAAAAATAATTTGTTTTTTTTGGGGGGCGGGGGATAAATCACTTCCTCCTCCTTGGGAAGGGACGTTAATCTGTTACCATAACTATTTTTTCCAGATACACTCCATGTGCATCCATACCAAATTTCATGCTTTCACAGACGGTGAACAATTCAACCCCTAGCCAGTGTACTATATTGAATGATGTGCAGTGATAATTCATCATGTAATAATTCAGCAATGGTACTATGTTTTTAACAGCGTTAGGAATTGATGGAAAGGGAACAAAATTTGGAATAATCCGTATTCTAGGACTTAATGTTTATTTTATTAGCTAGTTGTCTGTTATTTTAATTCAAAAGTGATAATACCTATTGAAAATCACTTAAAATTTACATTTTATGAGCTGTGCCCCCTAACCTGTCGAAGCTCTGTTAATGCGCCGTAGGATCTTATTTGTGGCTTACAAAATTATCTTTTCAACAAACCACAGAAAATCGCAATTGGTCTGCTGGTTACCGAGATACAGCTGTTGACAACAAACTCTATAGTGAATCTGTGGTGGCCTTCTTTGATGACGTAATGAGGTCAAATCGTAAGTCATATATGTGGGCACCATATCCAAAAATGTTCCATTTGCCGCAGTAAAGGTATTCTGAAACTGTCATGATTTTTTCCAAAAGTGCGCAATTCGCCTAAAATTTGGGTCTTAGCCGCTTAGCTATTTGATTATTAATGGGCATTATGTGATTATAAACGAGGGGCCGTTGAGCTAGGATGCTAATAGTTTCTTAATTAATTCGGGACCTGTAATTATTTTCTTGAAACAGGACGCGGGTGTTTTGAAGGTCTGGGGAGTGCCCTGCCGTTATCTTGTGCTGCACTAGGGAATTAGTTTTGTCCTTGTGCTTAAGGTTGGATCTGTGAGAATTTACCCTTTTGCAAAGAAATTGCTTCGTAGTTCCAATGCAAGAGGCTGTGCGGCTTTGGTCCCCACACGGAATTTGATACACGACATTTCTATTTGTTTTTAGGAGCTCTTTTTGATCGACTATTTTTTTAGGCATAGTGAGCTGCTTTAAACTGGTGTGTGTGGTGGAAACTAATGTAATGTTATGGTAGGCTAGCATTTTTCTAAGTTTCTCTGTGACGCCAGGAAAAAATAGAAACGTAAGGAAATTTGCTGGTTTGGGTTTATTTGGTCGAATTTTGGAACCACTGCTGCTATGTTCGACTAACCTAGGAAGGGTGTGCAAAGGGAAGCCATTCTCTACGTGTTTGTATAAGGTGTACTGAAATTCCTGAGCAAGCAGGGGTTTATTGGTTGTATTGGAAAAAATTCGTTTAATTTCATTAGTAATGACGTCCTTTTTATGTATTGGGTCAATGAATGATTCGTAGTTAATGGTCCTAGTGGTGTGCAATGGTTTACGGTAATGTGTAAATTCTATAGTACATGCAAGATTAATAATGACAGTAGTGTCCAAAAATGGATTCTGTCGTTTTCAGCTTCTTCCATTGTGTAAACAAGGGAGGGGTGAATGCCATTTAAAAAATCTAACATTTTTGGTTTTTGTGCTTATGGAATGCGCCAAGTATTCGTCAACAAAACGTTTGTAGAAACGTGATTTTGGAAAATTATGAATTAATTAGTTGTCCACGGTATTTAAAACAATGTCTGCCAAAAACAATGTCTGCCAATGTCTGTCACAGATCGAACCTTAAGCACAATGACAAAACTAATTCCCTAGTCTAGCACAACATAGCGGCAGGGCACTCCCCAGACCTTCAAAACACCCGCGTCTTGTTTCAAGAAAAAATTACAGGACCAGAATTAATTTAGAAACTATTAGCATCCTAGCTCAACGGCCCCCTCGTTTATAATCACATAAATAATAAACACATTAATAATCAAATAGCGGAGTACATTTCGACTCTACACAAACTTGGAATTAAAGATTTTTTCCACTAGGCGTGAGTGGCTTCCCTCACTATCCACAGACGGCCTGCTTTGGCAGGTAGGCTGTGGGTATTACTATTGCCTGTTTTTTTTTATCTAGTCTTAGGTCCTTCTTGTGCTTTGTGTTTCGTTGGTGTTGGTTGGATTTTGTTTCTTTGTAATTTTTAATATGACTTGAGTTTCTACTCCAAAAATTTTTATTTTTTTATTTTACGCTTGATAAAGGGTCGCATACAGACCCGAAACGCTGCGAAAATATTGTATACATGTTGCACCTTACAGGCTTTTTATGCATTCTAGTCACATTTCGGTGCTTTTATCCTTCATTTCAGATAGAATCTTCGTGCGCAGCTAACGTCGTGATCGCGTTCGAACCTGTAAGTTTTGGTTCTTGCACGGCTTCTTATATGTTTAAAAGGCTTAACGTTAGACATTCGACGCATCGTCCAGTTTGCCACCGATTCTGCCACCAGTCGCACTAAGAACACCCCGAAAATGAACTTCTCTAGCATGCGTACTGAACTGTGAAATATACTCGTGACACGTGATACGCGGATTTTAAACTTAAAACACTGCATTGACGCCAAATAATTAAAGTTTAACAACAATGGCTTCTTGCTACGTACCTCTTTGTCCACTCGACGACAGAACAAAGCCTCCGGAGGTTTAATTTCATGAATTCAAACAGAAGAAGAACCAAGGTAGTACGTGTGTATTGTATTGTACTGTATAACTGCGTTTTGTATTTTTTTTAAATGTGGTAAACGATCCTATGACGTAGCAATAAATCACCGAAGACTCCAAGAATAGTCACCATTACCGTACAATAACATTCGGTTAGTGCTGCAACACCAGTAAATCTAATAATGAAATTATTACCACGTTTTTGTGCATCCCGCTAACACTAATTAATGCTACGATTGGGGTAGTTCGTTCTTCGTGCTTTAACTTCAGCGCACCTCTTGGTGGGCGCATCTCGCATGCTTCGTGAAACCGAGCGTTAAGCCTTATATATACAGGAAGCTATGGTTCTTGATTAATGAAAACATTCTTGGCAAATGCTTCCGCAGGAGTTCGTCTTGTGACGATCCAAGAATTTTACCTCTATCGTCGCACAACGAACGCTCCCGAACCATCATATATGATACCATCATATGGTTTCATATACCAAACGAGACCAACTTATAGAGCGAGTAATGCTAGACAGTGGGTGCCGATATTTGTAGAATCAGTACAGAATCGGTATCAGCAACTTTCACAGCCAACCTTTTCAAGATGGAGACTTGTCGAAACACTGTTGTCTTTTAGAAATTATAGTGTTTGTTCTTTTGTTTTATGACCAATAGAGGAAATATCCCTCGAAAATTTAATTTCGTATCTTGCTTCTATGACCTTGTAGTTCTTAACCTGTCGTCAGGGGCAGAAATAAGTATCCATTACCTTCTCGACCACATTTGACTGAACCAGTATTTTAAAACAGGTTTCGCAACTTGGTCACCTCTTTATAGGTTTTTGGTTTCGTTTTAATTTTGCTGTAATTTGTTTTATGTAGTTAGTTTTGGTTTGTTGATATCACTCCTTTGAAGGGCCGAACCACTTTCAACTTGGTGACCTCTTCTCCAGTTTTTGCCTTTGTTTATTTTGCTTTGTTTTTAGATATAGTTTATTTTTCGTGAATTGGGCGTGAATACAATTTCTTTGGTAACGTTGTTTAGATTCATCGTGCTACACTAGTGTGTGTCTAGGCACGCGCGCCAGTATGCACGTTGTCATTTTCCGAACTTTGGCTGTCCAATGAGAGACGATGCCGACAATACTAACAATGGTTATAACAATATTTTCGTACTTACGCGCCATCCTCGTTACAACCCTAGGCTCCAAACCATAAAAGGTACACAGTTCGTATCGTACTGTAGCCATTCGTGCAATTTCATAGCTGGAAGCCTTCCCGTTATCTCGGTATCGATGATTAATCACCCTATGGAAATTAACATGGGGATGAGCGGACTAGAATTAGCTTGGTAGTAGCCAGAGCTAGCTAGTTACACATTTTCAACGTTATTAAGGGTCAGATTTCGCATTGAAAGCAGCTTAGCTGGCATTCCTACACGAGTTAATTATTGTCAGGTGGGTCATTGCTCTTGATTTCAACATAATTGAAGCTTTTGTACCGTATTATTATTGTTCCTCAAGTACCTGCAATGTGCCCAACTATGCTTCAAGATATAAGACACTTACGCTATGGCGCCGCGCTACAATGGTTTACAACCTCGAAAATTGAATTGATGTGTTGTTTGTTGTGATGATTGTTGCCTAACTTGGCGCGACACACTAGCGCGTGTCTAGATAACGGTACGTTTGGAAATGAACCCAAAGCGAACAACATGTACTAGAAATTATGTGATACTGTAAGCCATCTTTATGCACTTTCGTTTCATTCAGTGATGTGTCCCTGATTCGAATCGCCGAATTAGTCTATCCGGTTCGACCCAGGGTCACACTACTTAAATGAAATTTAAGTGGATAAAGGTGGCACACTGTACTACGTTATTGCTAGTGTATGTTTTTCTCTGATGGCTTATTTCCAATTTGCCCTTATATTATTTACAGCGATTTACGTATATTTATTTTCGCCTTGTTGAGCCTTATGAATGTACAGGGTAGTCCACAAAAAACTGACGACCCAACATTTTCTAAGTCCAACTTTTCCAGTTAGCACCCCTCAGAACCAGAAAATGACAGATATCTTCCCGTTTCATTATAGATTTGATTTATATATACGTATGCAAACATATTTACGTTGTCTTCTGAACTTAAATGTCAGAATACCTGAGCGGGGAATCGACCCACGACCTTTGAAACCAAACGCCGGAGCCCTACAACTCAGCCGTACTGACATGTCAGTATGGCAGAGCGGTAGGACTCCGGCCTTTGGTTTCACATTGTCGTTAAGCACATCTTTCAAAATTTGACAAATACGTTTCAGAGCTTAATTCTTCATAAGAAATGCAAAGCAGCTGTAAACAAACTAAGCCAGCGATGCCATTCGATGTGCTCGTAAGTTACATTGTTAAGAATTCTACACTACCGTCGTCAACAATGAGAACCAGCGCCCATAATAATAATAATAATAATAGACGTTGCCGGCCAATAAGCTGACAGCTTTTAAGGGCCCAAGCGGCAGATGTTAAGTGGAAGGTTTTACCACCATCAGGAACAGTTGTTTTTTGCCGCGAAACCGGAGTACCCGAAGGAAACCCTCATGTAACAAGTCGGAAACAACCGGAGAAAAACCCGTACATATACACTTCCCATCACCAGGATCGAACCCTGGTCTGTAAAAAGCCAGAGATGCACAGCTGGAACCTAGACTAATATCGAATCTGACGCCCCAGTGCTCACAGCTACTCATGCACACATGCACGTATAAGACCGATATTAAACTAGGTGCACAGTTACATCTGTAACTGTTCACATAGATTGATATTGGCCTTATAAGTGTTTCAAGACTACTGTGTTGGATAAACAATGGACACGAAGTCGAATAATATGCACTAAAACAAATATTGGCCAATTATACCGAAACAAAGATTAAATAGAAGGACGAACTAATTATCATAACCATAGCCTACTGACCAATATCCTCTTCTTTTCAGGTATGCTTAAACACGGTTGGCATCAAAACCAGGATTTCTAGGAAAGTTACAGAATTATGTAATTCTTTGTACGGTAAGTTTTGCTCTGTTAAGCAGTTTTAATGTGGTTGACTTGGCTACAAAATCGATGATATGAATTGTTTTGTGTTAGTTACTAATTTGGCCTGAACTTTCGAAATAGCTGGATTTTAGCTTTCCTTCTCATAATTACTATAAAAAATGCATCTCATCAAACAGTATCAAAAAGATCTCCCCCCTAAACAATACTTGTTAAATATTCTAGTTCATTGGCCGTTTGAACTCGCATATGAAACACCAAGCTTTTTCGTTGAGTTGACCCCACCGACTGAGACTTCAAACGTTAAATGAAATCCTTATAAATTAAACAATTTTCAGATTTTTCATTAAACCTTCGAACTATTACTGGCCGGTGTTTTCTTGTTGAAAACACTTGCTGGTAACATCATGACTTTAAATGACCAATTATCTTGCCTGAAATCCTTAACCAGTCTTGTTTCGGGGAGATACAAATTTTACTGGAAGCAGTCTAATGAAAAGAACTGTGTATCAAAATTAATTTTCGGCACGTATAAAGATAAACATTAAGTAATTAGTCTATCTACCCCCAAAACAAAACTTGTTAAGGATTCCCGCCAAGCTTTTCGGCTGTGTGAAGTCATGATATCAAATACCAAGCTCTTTCGCCGAGCTAAATTTGTAATAGTTCGAAAGTTAAATGAAATATATGAAAATTGCTTACTGCTCAATTTTCAATTATTTCATTTACCGTTTGAAGTTTTAGTCGATAGGATTAGCTTGGTGAAAGAGCTTGACGTTTGATATCACGACTTCACACGGCCAAAAAACTTGGCGGGAATCCCTAAAAAGTTTTGATTTGGGGGTAGATATCAGATTCGTTTGGTCCAAACTGATGGAATTTTTTTTTCTAGCAATTATGAGATTGAAACACCAAGCTAGTTTTCTGGTCCATTTAATTTTTGTTGGCTTTCATTACATTTTGAGAACAACAGTCTCATTTTTTCATATGATTAGTAATCTAGACACACACTAGTGTGTCGCCACCAAGTAACAGTAGACCATCCCATTGTAGACTTCCGATTGTTAAAAAATTGATTGTTAATGATAAAAAGTTGGCTCACTACCTGACATGTGTCTGTTAAATGTAAGCAACTGAAAGCATATTTTGGCATGTTGAGAATAAATCCCAATGCGATGGAAATGTTTCAAATGGAAAATGTAAGGAGAAGGGCCAGAGATTAAGAAAATTTAAATTTCAAGGATGCAGAGTGTTCACCAATCATAGAGAAAAAGATGCGTCAATAACGTTGTTTTTATGTTACTGTCTAGCTGCCTAGCTAGCTATCTGGTTAGCTAGCTAGCTAATAAGATTTTTCCCATGTTAAATCCCATATACTTTTTGCTCATGGCTAGAGCAAAATTGAGACGTCTTACGTAGCTGAACTTTTGCACACGGATGCATGGTTATCTGAGCGTGGTCCTTTTGTTAGTTTGGGGGTTGTAGGGGTCAAGACAAATGCGGGGGAGGGTTTTGAAATTCGCCACCAGGGAATTTAAATTTCGTTTCTTTTCCAAGTTTCAACCAAAGATTTCACGCAACAATTGCTTGAACAATCAACACTGGTCTTAGATGATTGTAAAAGTCTGGACGAACTAAAAGCTGAACTGTAACGAAGGACAAAATAAGGGAACATTAACGTTGCCGCGGACTGCGTAAGAATAAATGGATGCACGTTAGATGATGGTTACGCAACAATACGAGCATCCATGACCAAGCGTGGTTTTTGCTAATAACCCAAAAATAAAATGCTTCGGGTTCTGCTGTTTTAGCAACGGGGGTTTCTGTCTGCGGCCTTGCAGTGCTGGAAACACCGGTTATCGTCAGATCCCCGAAGTTAAGCAGCATTGGGCTGGATGGATACTTGGGTGGGTGACCGCCTGGGAATCTGGCTGTTGCAGACATAGGGGCTTCGGGCAGATGACCAGGAGTATTTCAAAATGTTAAACCCTTTGAACTTTGGTTTCTGCATGACTAAATGTGAACAAAGAAAGCAACGAAAAAAATTCTCAATTTTTGCTGATGTAACGGCTAATTATTTACAGATATGAAATGCCTCAAAAAAGAAAGGTAGACAGATATATAAGAAGGTGCGCTGGCTTTTTGTATGTTCACAGTCCTAAGTTACATGTGCCTATCAACATGTCGAGAATAAGCCCTAATGCTTATCATGTCGAGAATAAATCCTAATGCTACCTAAATCTTGAAAAAGTAAGGGGAAGGTACAAGGATGAACAAAACAAATAAAGGGCATGCGCTGATTGAGTGAGCGAAGCGAACGAATTCAGCGATTGTTAGCCAGTGTCTGCAAAAATGGG
>JAHWFP010154861.1:0-10702 GCA_023313725.1 Lithobius niger | reverse complement strand
GGGGGGGGGGGGAATTTACATTTAATTCAAACTAGAACAGAATTTACGCAACGAGGATTTCGCAAACGAGCCTTCTAAATTACAAACAGCCTCGGCTGACTTATAATAGTAGACCTGTTTTACAGTTATTTTTCTATGGGTAACAACAAAGCATTAAACCTCCCAGAGTTGCTGTTGATAAGTCAACTCCTTAAATTATAGAAACCGCAGCTACCTATAAAGTCGATCCGAGCGAATAATCGATGTTGTAAACGCGGTCTCTTATCAGACGCTCGTGGTGAGGACACCGCAACATCACCGAAGAAAAAACCTGAGGGCAGTATTCTTCCACACCAGAAGAACAATCGTCTATATGTAAATAATGTATATTTTTTTAGGCATAAAACCAAATCACTTTTCAGCTTAGTTGTGTTTTAGATGTTGACAACACATGTAAACGAGCGCCACCGAAAGACGCCTGTTTTTCAAAAATAAAATTTTTTTTCTCGACGCACCCAAATGCCTTGCCGAGGCATATCTGGCCGTTTTCGCAATAATGGTCCGATTTCCACAAACTCTTCGACATTTAATAGCCTGTCCAAATACAAGACTCTTGGGGAAGCCCAAATCCGCACTTTCCACCTTGAAGACCATTAAAACTACATTTGAAGATCGACCAAAACCAACCCCATCGCACCTTCATCATGGCCGCCATTGCTGAACTCTGTATTTTTGTATCTTCATTTTATCCTTTTCTTTTAGGGCAAAAAGTCCGAACATATTAGCTTAGTGTATTGTATGAGGTTTTATACAGACAACCAATTTGCAGGGTGATGTTTTTTATTGTGTTTGTCGGCCGCAATCCATACGAAAAATTTCCACAACGATCGAATTTAACTTTATAAATATTAAACGTTAAATGTTTCCAATAACTTAATGCGTTATAGCATTCAAATAAGTTAGTTTATTTAACCGCATTTATACTTTATTTATATTCTTTTTACCCCCAGAAACGCTACCATATGTCCAAACGTATAAACGTATTACGACCTGGCATTCTACCGGACACGAATTTTTCAGTGTATATATGTTTATTTTAGTTCTCCTCTGGACCTGACTAAGACCTACCAAAACCTACGAATAGCATGATCTACTATTAAACACTAAAAGAATTCTCAAAAAGATCTGTGCAAATCCAATCCGAAAGTCAAAAACTTGAAATCAAAAACTTCGAATCCCCCATACTTGCCCCCTTCCCCAGCCAAAACTAGTTGTGGTGTAACACTGCAGTTTTCCGTTAAAGCTTGTCTAATTTAATAGTAATGTTCTAGACATTACCCAAAGCCAAGTAATAAGCTTTAACAAGAGCCTAATCACGTTGCAATCATGTAAATATTCAATCCGTAGCCAATAATACAAAGTAAAGGCCCATTTCCGAAAGTTCAATTGAGTAAAACTCAAAACAGGCCTATCTTTTCCGTCGTACATATTCCTACTACTTCAAACGGCTTTGCACCCAGTCCCTTTGTTCAACTGACTTCTCCTACCACTTTCCATTGTTCTCGAGGCCCTCGGCCAAACAGACCCCCGCAGCTCTCCTCGGCGTCCGCGCTAAGGTCCAGGAAATCCGCTGCTCCAGCATAAAAACCCAGCCCCAGAATGCATAGTTAGCACAGCTCACAGATCTCAAGCTAGAGACCGGTCACGCCAGTCGGGAGTGGAGACGCCATGTCCGGAGAATGCCATGCCGGGCACGATGGTAGTGGTTCGTACGTTATAGTTTAGCTTTTGAAAGTTCAGTTTAGGACCCCCATATTCTAAATTTTAGTTTAAAACTTAACTTAACTCTCTAGCTAGAGAATATTATGGTGGAGACGCCTGTAGCGGCATCTTAGGTTTCCTCTCCCCATAACGTCAGAGTGGTTCTCTTTCTAAAAACCAAATTTTCCAGTTTATTTTAAATGGATTTTTAATCTAAATTAAATGACGGCTTGATCTTTGTGGAAGTCAAATTAAACTGATGCCTAAGTGTAAAATTGCCGGGCTTTTTATAACTTAGAACAGTTCTCGAGGGAACTAAGGGAGGTTGATCTTTTTGTACTTGGAAAACTTAGAAACATAACTGTGGACGGTTGATCATAAGAAACATACTGTCAGATAGACTACTATCAGTTGCGGCTGTTTAGTCTTGCGGGTGTCTCCGGGAGCACTCATGATTTACTTTTTCCAATGTGAAAATTTAAACTTTTATTCCAAACATAAGTGTTGTTGGTCTGAAATCGTGTGAATTACTAATTTGTATATTCCAAACTTGCTACTTTTAAATAATTGTATTCAAGAGCTTTTTTCGAAGCAAACTATAATGTAAAGTGTTTTTCATTCTCTGTCGCAAAAATAAAACCAGGAGTTTTAAGCTTCAGTCGTTTGCTAGACTTGATTAATTGTATTTTAGTGTAAAATTAAATATGTAGCCCATCTTTAGATTTTAGCTAGTTATATAGTTAAATCCACCGTTGGTGGCAGCGATACCGACAGTTTAAGGTTAGGCCCCTTTAATTAGGACCGGCGCTTCATCCCCTATGCTGGGACAGTGTCCATGCTGTGTTGAATAACGTAAAAAGTCGTCATTAACACCGATTAACCTCAAGCTGAAACTCCACGTACACCAGGGAAACCGGGGGCGTTACAAGCACCTAAGCCATCGTAGCGTCCGCCGTTACACACACTATATTTTTTATTTGTAAAAGGTGACGACTTTGTTCATTTATGAAAAATGTCCGATGTTTTTAAACGCAGTTTAATGTAAACAAGGACGGTTGAATCTTCCTGGAAGGTTTCTTTGATTAAACGCTCGGATCAACTTTATATGTAGCTGAGGCTTCTATAATTTAAGGGGTTGACTTATCAACAGCAGCTCTAGGAGGTTTAATGCTTAGCGTAGAAAAATAACTGTAAAACAGGTCTACTATTACTACACAGCCGAGGCTGTTCGTAATTTAGAGGGCTCTTTTGCGAAATCCCCTTGTGCCTACTCAACTCACTATTTCTATTTGAAATTGTTTTTGTGAACATAGCGTTTGTTCAAGTTGAATTTAAAAATTCCAGTTGTAAATTTGCCAAATGTAAATGTAAAGTGCGGTCATTTTAACATGTTTGTTTAAAATAAAAACCAGGAGTTTTAAACGTCCGACGGTTTGTTCGTTCGTTGTTTTGCTAGAAGTTAGTATTTAGGACAATTCTATTCAAATATAACTTAGCTAGCCTTTTCCCACTTTGGTGGCAGCGTTACACACTATTTATTCACTAGTCAGGTCTTAGATTAGGACTTCAATGCTCCATTCCCTACATCGGGACAGTAGCAGTTGTGGTGTTTAACCGAAAAAGTATTCGAAAGCAACACGGGAGTGAAAGATAGTAAGATCCAGTTACACCAGGCGACCGGCGATGCTACAAGCACCTACCCCGTCGTAGCACCCACCGTTACAGGGGTTCCTGTCGAACTCCAAATAATTGCTACAACAGAAAGGTTAGTGCACACAAGATATGCCAACAACAAGACTGCCAAGCCATGTAACTAAATTGCATAAATTAATGCACCAAGGAATACACCTTCTGAGGAATACACCTCCCGTGAAATACTTCACGACAAGTTATAAGAATACACTGTTTACAAAAAATAAAAATTGCCATTTTATATATTTGGGGGACTGACGTTTTTGTGGCTCAAGAAATTTTTGTAAATAAAAATTACAAGTTTAAAGGGACACTATTTGCAAAAATTAACTTAGTGCTGTCCGCGCTGCTTGTTGCAGGAAAGTCGTACAGGCCACAAAGAAAATTGGAGCAGAAGATAGTTTATATAAATAACAACACTATTTTTGACCATAAAGAGTTACAGTTTAAGGGTTTTTCTAGCTGTTAATTCAAATGAGATAATCGCAACATTTAATGCTCTAACCAGTCAGCCGTGCACAGAAAGTTATTTTATTTATCTGGGAAAACCTCGAAAAAAAAACCCTGGGCGCACTCCTCAGGACCTAGCTTGCGGTAAGGATCGGAATAGAGGGTACTATGAGCGCATGCGCAACTATCAGCTCTATTTAAAGTTAACAGACTACCACTGGAGTGGTTTAAGGTTACCAAACAACTTGATTTACATAGGAAATTTTTATACTGAAGGGTTTAGAGATGGTACCCATAACTTAAACATATTATACAACACTGGGAGGTTTATGGATAATAACGCAACAACCTTTTAACGACAGAGTTAACCTTTTGCACTCAGAGGTGAGACAGACAAATTTGTTGCAGGAAAAATATTTCATAAAAACCTTAAGAAGGGCCAACCGGGAACAAGTTGCAGCCCCCGTAGAATACTCCTAATGAATATTTAATTGGTGTCGTTACAGTCTTTGACACTATTCTCCCACATAGGGAGACATTGATAGTGACAAAAAGAGTAAAACATAGGCACTTAAAATTTAGGTGTAGAGTTCCTAAACGGGAAATAGCTGAAAGTTCCTATGGGTGTGGTTGCACTTTTCAATATACCACTTAACGAAATTTTAAAGATAAAAATTAATTTCCAGTCAATTTGTACTGAAAATGACGTGTTAACAATTGATGTTTAAACAAAATGCCTGCTGAGAGTATCAGCGTTCATTACACAACTATCCAGGTTTTTTGAAAAGCGAATTTTTGCACGGCCAAAACTTTAACTACAGAAGGGGTGCGGGACCCATTTCCTACCTCGTGGCCCAAGAAAGTAGCCTTGCTATAAGCCCAGCTTTCTTGACTGCAAGGAGAAAAGAGTGGACATTGTCGAGATGTTGTTGCCACGTTTCGGCTCCAACGGCGGTGTCGTCTTGAAATGGGGTAACAAATTCGCCATTCCATGTGTGATGCCATCCATAAGTTTTTGGAAACAAAATGGGGCGTTCTTCATTCCCATGTTCATCATGAGAGGGGCGTACTTCCCAATGGGGGTAGTAATGGTGGCTGCTAAAGAAGCCTGAGGCGTCAGTCGAACCTACCAGAAGCCTCTGTTCAGGTCGAAAATGGAGATATACTTCCATTTGGCTGCACGCTCTATACATTCCTCAATGATAGGAAGTGGATAGTCTTTTGTTACGGTGTTATTGTTCAGCTCACTGTAGTCAGCTACCGGACGAGGATTAGTATCTTCCTTCTGAACAATGATCATTGGTGACTCGTGGGGAGAGTCAGTCTCAACAATCAAGCCAAGACCCAGCATTCGTTGAATCTCGGTAACAATCAAATCCCTCTCAAATTTCGCATGGCGATAATATTTGCAGGGTTTGATGTTAGAATCAATAAGTTCTACGTCATGTGTCACAAGGTCTGTTTGACCTGGCAAAGTGGAGAAAACTTCATCCACTTGGCCAAATACAGCGAGTAGTTCACTCTTCTGCATTTCGGTTAAAGAGCCTAATTTTTTGTAAAGGCCCATGGCTTCCTTAGAGGTAAGGTGGCCATCACCAGGCTGGCCTGTCCAGACATGGTCGGGGGGTGACATTTCACGTTCGTCAGAGAAAAAATAACTATTGGCTCCTTCTCTCGGCAGATATGGCTTGAGAAGGTTTACATGATAAATGGTTTCTTTATGAACACCAAACGACTTCTTGATAAGGTAGTTCGTATCGGACAATCGTTTCAATACTTCACATGGGCCATCCCAATAAATATCTAATTTATTGGCCCTGGAAGGCTTAAGGACCAGAACCTTGTCTCCTTCCTTGAACTTACGTTCTACTGCCTTTATGTCGTAGTAGGTTTTATTTTTAACCTGACTTTTAGTCATGTTTTCAAGTGCAAGTTCACGAGAATACTTGAATCGTTGAAGCAAGTCCAAGATGTATTCAAGAACTGATGGATGAACGTCTGGCTCAATCCATTGGCTTTTGACCAGCTCCAGTGGGCTTTTGATGTTGCGGCCGTAAACAAGCTCGGCTGGAGTGAAGCCCGTGCTCTCATGTGGAGCAGTTCGAAGAGCAAACATTGCTCCTGGCAAGCACCTCTCCCAGTCCTCAGGATGCTCATGGCATACTGCACGCAACACAGCTTTTAGTGCGCGATGGAAGCGTTCGACGCTGTTTGATTGGGGGTGATTCACGCTGGAATTGATACATTTAATCCCACACTTCTCTAAAAACAACGTGGTGAGTTCAGAGATGAACGGTGAGCCCAGGTCGGACTGGAGCTCTCCTGGATATCCTAGTCGGGAAAAGATTTGCAAAAGTGCATCCACTACACTCTGGCTGTTTGCCTCTTTAAGGGGAACAGCTTCCGGGAATTTTGTTGCAGGGTCAAGCAATGAAAGTATATACCTATACCCAGCCTTACTAGCAGGCTTGATGGGCCCAACAATGCCAATAATGTACCTGTTGAACGGCTCACCATCCATGGGCACGAGCACCATGGGAGCAACAAATTTGTGTCCCGTTTTGCCAGTCTTTTGGCACGTGAGACAGGTTTGCACGTATTGTTCAATATCGGTGAAGCAATGTGGCCAACAGAAATTTGTCAATACACGATCTTTTGTTTTTGATCTACCCAAATGGCCTGCCCATGCATTTGCATGCGCTGTGTCTAAGACAAAATTTCGGCACTCTTCCGGAAGCACTAGCTGTCTCTCTATTAGCGGCTTAGCGGAAGTACTAAAGGGCTTTCTAAAGAGCAATCCCTTATCAACGAAAAACTGCTTGTTTTCGTCCTGCTGCTCGACAGGGAGTTCAGCAGTTTTCCAACATTGCTTTAAAGTCGGACACTCAAGTTGTAACTTAGCAAACGTGGGTTTATCAATATTTAACAATTTTGAAAACTGTTCTGTTTGGGGCCCTAAAATAGCAGAATCAAGACTATCTACCTTAGGATTGATGAAACCCTCTGTCACTGCTCGTGGAGTAACCACACGCTGGTCAGATTCACTGTCTGTACCGTCATCACTACTGGATGCTACTTCACGATAATTAGGTTTGACAATCGGAAGTTGTTGTTCACTACGTGTTTGTGAACGGGTAACTGCGTTAGCAAACGGGGGTAACGGTTTTAATCCCCGTTCTTCCAGAACAGTCTGGGAAGGAATACCAAGAAGCATCTGGAAATAATCTCCCATGTGATCTGAGACCAAGGCCTCTGTAGATAAAGGCCCAAAGGGCGTCTGCACATCGATTTTTGCGATGGCGTGTGCTGTAGTCTGCTCTGTGAGAGCGTTGCTACAGTGCGTATACTCACCAGTGAATTGATGAGGTTTAACCAAATTTCGGGAAATGACATCGTGGGTTGACCCAGTGTCTCTTAGCACTAAACATATAGCACCGTTAACACTCCACTCATGGATGTGTTTAGACAAAACAAGTTCAGGAGGTTGACTGTGAATAAAATTATAGCTAGACTGAGAGTCGGGTTTTGACTCTGGATTGGCAGCAATGTGAGCTGCACGTGCACGACAATCTCGGGTCATATGACCGGGACGTTTACAAAAAAAACATGTGCCATTTCCACGAGGTTTACGTGGTTGATCAAATGCATGATTAGCATTGTTGTTGCTGAAGGAATTTCCCACTGGGGATTCCCGTTTGTCATCCGTAGAACCAGCCGGTTTAGCTATGGGTTGGTGATTACGGTTACCACCACAAAAGTTAGATGGGGCTTTGGAAGCTTGTCCACCTGGCTGTGCGACAGTTTGCACTTTGCCTGTTTTGGCCGCAACGTCTGCAGTAATTTGCTTGTTGCGGGTTGTGTATTCGTCACACAACTTAGGTCGGACTTAAGAAACATAGTCTTGACTATTTGTGTGTAATTCCCGCGGTTTGCACCAAATAGATTTATTTCATGTAATTCCCGCGGTTTGCATGTTATAACGGTTCCCGAGGTCCCACAAACATTTTCTAATCGAAATTGTAGTTTTTACTCTTCACCCATTTGTGTGAAGTTTGAGTTAAATTTCATGTAAATTCTTGTTGATTTTTCCTGTTGTAAAAATCGCCGTGCTTTAATTTAAAAGCTAATTTTCTTGTATTGACACTAGTCGGATTCACATGTAATTGTTTTTATATTTTGTTTGCATCTTAATAAACCTACGAGTTTGTAAAACGCCTGTTTTTCTGCTAGTTAGACTAAATGTAGAAGTTATAGTTTTTAAGAAAACCACTTAATAATTAAACTTAGAGCTGCATTTAGAAACACTCACCTGGTGGCAGCGAATACCCCCCTTTAAAGTTATCTAGTTAGCCTACAGTTAGGACAAATGACTCTCTGTTACCCATGCTGGACCAGTAGCATACGTGTGCTGTTTTCCGTAAAAGTAAAAACCGCCACCGAACTAGAAGTTTAGAATACTTTAAAATACTTTGAGTTTCCATAGTTTTCTCAAATATTTTTAAAAAGGAGTTAATTTCAGAGTTCGGACCCCAATTATTCACTAGTCGTACTGCATCGGAAACCTTTCCGGCTCTAGGTCCGGGATTAACACTAGACATATCAGATACTGGACTTGAAGTACCACTAGCTGCTCTTAATTTTGCTAACTCAATTTGTTTATTGGCTAGTTCTAGTTCACGTTCGATTTTACGGATTTCTAAGACTCTAGCGGCGTCGCTACTTTGAGCCCCCGTATCTTTCAACATTAATTCGTGTGCTCGATTTTTGTCGGCTTCGGCTGCGACATGAGCGCGAGCTTTATCGGCCTCTGCCCGTACTTTATCTGCTTCTGCTAGCTCTAAAGCTTGAAGTTTTAACTCATCGTCTTTAAGTAACAATTCGTTTTCTTTAAGAGCTAACTCTTTTTTTGTTTGAATCGCGGTGTTACACTTTTCAATGGCACTCTCTAGAGCGTCGGAAACATCTGTTAATGAAACCTTATCGTCTTCGTATGCATCCGTGAGAATTTTAACGGACTCTTGCCTTACTTCACTTACAGTTAGGCCAAGATTGAAACAGGCCTTCTTGAGGTCCTTGTTAGGAATACTATCTAGTGCTTCTTCCATGTTGGAAGCGTTAACGTTACTTCAAGCAGAAACTAGTTTTACGTGAATTTTAAAAATTAAATTGCAGCCGCAAAATAATTACACATTTAAGTTGAACTAGAGCACGAATTTAACCGTTTCTCTAAACAACCCGCAGGTTAAACACAAGATACACTTTACCCCTAGCACTCTGGTGGATTATTAAATGCATAAAATACACGAAACAAAACACTCTGCTTGACGGCCAAAGCAAACCTATGTGCACTAACCTTTCTGAATACACAATCGCTGTGTGGTGCGTCTGTCCTAGCCTCCCATCGTAGACTTGGATGTAGAGCCACGAGAACGTCCGGTGATGTCTCTGCTGTTGTTGTCGCCCTTCTTGGTGAAAGTCGAACACTAGTGGGGGTTCTGGAGCTCCATTTCCATTCCTTGTGGTCAGGGTGGATCCTCCGGGGTGTTAAACGTCTATTTCAACCTTCTGCAGGTTAGCCCAGTTTACTTGTAGTGAAGTGGGGGATTGGTGCCTTCCTTCTCCAGCCGGATCGGGAACTGTGGGCCTAGTTGTTGTCGTCTAGGCTGACATCTTTTGGCTGTAACTTTTTGTTTAGTTACGGGCGTCTCGGTTGCAGTTTAGTGACTTACTGCGGACATCTTCTTCTTAAAGATGAAAACTGGCATGGTAGAATGGCAAGGGGGAAGGTGTGTTTGGAGTGGCACAGCACCTCGTGATCCCACCGCTGCCACCAGTTTTGTAGTGGCGCTACCTGTCTCTTTAGGTGCTTTTTCAGGTGAGCACCGACAATCTGGTGTACTAGCGATGACGTTGTTAATATTTACGTGACTGTTTGACTTTAGCGATGTTTCCAGCACTGCAGTGGCTACTGCTCGGTTAGGGGGGGAGCGTCCATGTCCTAACTACGTTTCAAATACTAACTACGTACTAATTTGCTGCCACCACGATGGGTGTTTAATTGCTGGCTGGGAGTTAAATAAAAATGGGTTTTGATTATCTACTCATGCAATTAAATCTCAACAAAGTTAACGGGTTGTTTAAAACAACGAAAGTTATTTTTATTAAAACATGCTTGACTTCCTACCCTACATTGGAACTAAGTTAGTTACAAAAATTATTTCAAAAAGTTTTAAATAAAGCAAACGATGATTTTACATTAAAATCGGCACGAAGTGAACAAGTTAAAAGTTCATACACTACAAAATTTCGACAAGAAAAGTTGTTCGAGTCACCGGACTCTCTAAGTTACTGAATGCAACGTTTACATTAGCAAATAGTCACAAGTTATGTTTCTAAAGCCAAGTGCTAAAGATCAAACTAACTAATGGTGAACCTGGTACACAACCCAAAAGACGTCTAAGCTCTACGATTTAAACCATTTGATTATTTAGAAGAACCTTTGTTCAACATAAATAAGAAAAAAAGCCGGTTTTTAGGAAGGGGACCTTAAACCCTTAAGTTGTTGTAGTTCTAGGCCAGAAATGCCGATGGCGGTTAACTGATCCACAATCATTCTCACGTTAGAGGTTGAGTTTAAGTTTAAGAACTATAAATTTATAATTTGAGTCTAAAAGAATACTTTCAATAAAAATTAACTTAGTTACCAACGAACTGCTACCTTGCCCGGCATGGCAACAAACGGACCCGTGCGGACATCTCCACTCCGACCGGCGTAGCAACCTCTAGCCTCTGAGATCTTTGAGCAGTGCTAACGATTGAG
>JAHWFP010154843.1:3039-16990 GCA_023313725.1 Lithobius niger | reverse complement strand
GGAAATAACTACGACAACAATTTTGGGATCCAATATGAAAGGTTTGGCATTTTGTATTAGAAAGAGGAAGTTGCCAAACTAGTGACCAATTAAGTACTCCAAGTATTTCCACGTCTAAAGATACGCTGTCTAATGACACAACTGTTGGAGCACCAATTTTCAAATCATCTGCGAACTTATACCCGAAGGTGTTATCCGTTGAGAACGATAAATCATTTAAGTAAATAATAAAGAGGACAGGGCCAAGAACTGATCCCTGTGGGACACCGCACGGGACTGATACTCTCGATGAAAATGATCCCTCAACAATAACCCTCTGGGGACGATTTCCCAGGAAGGAAGCTATCCAGTTCTTAAGGTTGCCGGAAATGCCACAGGCACGAATCTTGGCTAACAATTTACGATGGATCACTGATTCGAATGCCTTTTTAAAATCAAAATAGATGGTGTCGGATGGAATATCGACATCCAACGCAGATGTCCACTGGTCAAGGACCAGGAGTAACTGATGGGTTGCCGACTGGTGGGTAAGAAGCCAAATTGGTCCTGTTTAATAATCGAATATTTACTAAACAACTGGTGAATAGAATTGCGAATAATCGCTTCCATAACTTTGCAGGCCACACAAGTAAGAGCTATCGGTCTGTAATTTAGCGGGTTGGATGGTGGCCCTTTCTTATATATTGGAACTACTGTAGCCGTGTTCCATATTGTTGGGAGGCAGCCTTGTGCGAACGAAATGGAGAACAGTTTGGATAATGGGTAACAAATTCCAGGGTCAATATGCTTAAACAAAAAGGCAGAAAATCCGTCTGGGCCACATGAATGACTTGGCTTCAGTTTATTTAGGACCACTAGAACATTGGATGCCGTAAAAGAAACCTCTGAACAGCATTCATTTTGTGGTACCGGTGATGGCAAATGGGCAATTGGAATACCGTCGTCGGTTATTGTATTTGCAACAAATGCAGAGCAAAGTACTTCTGCCTTTTCCTGGTTATCCGTAATATAGGTGTTCCCAACATTTATAGGTGGTAGTGATCTCATTGTTGCCGTTTTTTTCTGTATAGGCGGATGAGGGAAGATTGACTTCCTTCACGAAGTGCCCTCCATTCTTTTTCACAATGCCAAGCTTCGACCATCTCAGAATATAACTTTCGCGCTGTATTATAGGTGCCAAGGTTCATGGGACAGGAATTGGATTTAAGACGCTTCCACTGTTTAAGTTTTAAATTTCGATGTTTAACAATATGCCGTGGAAGTACAGTTTTGGTATTTTTGGGTGCGCGTGATTTCGCTCGACAAAGTTTCACATGGTCAGTTAAAACATCCTGGAAAAAGACCCAGGCATGTTCAATGGGAAGGTTTAAAGTGGATAAGGGAATGTCCCAGTCTACCGTAGCAAGGGATTCTTTTAACTTAACAAAGTCAAGCCTACCATCACCAAAAGGTGATTTCAATTTTTCTGACATCTTAATTCCACAAACCGAAAGGTTCAGCTCAAACGATACCATACAATGATCACTATTTCCTAAGTGTTCGTTGACACTAAGGTTAAAAATAAGCCGTTCGTCGTGAGAAAAAACAAGATCAAGGATTGTATTTCCACGTGTTGGATGTTGTACAAGCTGATTTAGTCCGAGGGGGGCAATAAGATCCAAAAAATACCGATGGTGTCTGTCCCCTGCCAAGTTTCGATCCCAATCTACAGTAGAGAGGTTGAAGTCACCTAGGAGAATATTTGAATGATTAGTATTAACCGCATTTAAATAAATGAACAGAGACTCCAAATCGCCCCATCGTCCCGACTGTCCGGCAGGTAGCATAAAATAAAGGTAATCTTGTTATTTGGTTCAACAACAATCCCTTCCACCTCGAGTGAGATATTAACAGTAACGATTGGTATCTCTACTCGATGCAAAATTAAAAGGCCCCCAGCCCTACTACCACGATCTCTCCTAATAACTGAGTATTTTCCAACATCGGCCAACATAGTATCAGTGAAATTTGGATGCAACCATGACAAAGATTAAGTCGTAATGGTCGCGCAAAATCAATTCCTAAAACTACCAAGGTTTCTAACTACACTACGTGCATTCATAACTACACAAATCAAGTTCTGAGTGGTCCGCTTGTCTGGATTACATCCTGAACGTGCAGGTGTGGGGCTATCCCCAAGAAATTAATCATTACTATCAATGAGAAATCCATCTCGGTTTTACGTTCATTCCAAAAGATTTTTAAGTACGAGATTTCGGGGTTCCATTTATCCAATTAATAAGATTGCGAGTTTTTCAATTCATTTTAAAATAAAATGAGATTGCATTGGGATACTTAAGTCCTATCCCGGGATCCTTTTTACAAAATTAAAATTACACTGTTTACAAAAATATTAACTTGGCCGCTTTTTATTTTTGGGGGACTAACGTTTTTTGGCTTAGAAAAATTTAAGTAAATTAAAAGTTGTCAGAAATTTGCAACATTTTCTTTACGATACTGTAGATAGGCTACCTCCAAGCAACAAAACGCCAGATTTTTAAATCGAAACTGCCAACCCTCAACTTGGTGAGGTAGGGAAGGCAGGAGAAATTTAACTTTTACACTTAACCTTGTTGAAATCTTGGAAGATCGTCAAGAAAACCCAAGTGGTCTTACAGAAGGCCTGAAATCTTCAATTTCGAATTTATTTATTTTTCAAGCGCTGCTGCGAAAAATTGTAACGCACATCGTTGTAGTTTGGCATAAAGCCACGTAGATTATGTTACCTACAAGTTTCATAGTTGTTTAAAGTCTTCTCACAAACAATAGGGGTACTTCACAGAGCATAATAATCGATTTCATTGATGTCTAAAACTGTTTATAACTTGCAACAACTCGCGTGTACGACACAGGTTTGTTAGCACTAATGTCGCTGTTTTCACTTATTATTTTTTTCAAGGTCTGTCCTAAATCTTCGTAAAAGATGCTTAGCCTTAGATCTTAATAATGTTCAGATCCCAAATATATTTACCTTTTTTATTTGCCAAACATATTAACCTGATAATTTTAGCATTACATTGTCCTCAATGGAATGATCTGTGGAGGTTTTTCGGTTGTGTGTATCCGCCTGCTTGCATGTTCCCACTGCGCCTGCGCGACGCAGTCCTCCTGTATATAAAGCGGCATCATGGCCGATGTCGGCATTCATTTTCCTCCACGAGGTTCTTCGCACCACGTCGATCTCTGGAATTTGGATTTCGCTTTCGCGACTTAGATGGCAACTTCCGAAGATTCGGCTGCCCTCCCGGCGACTGCTCTACCTCCGACCGCTGCACTCCAACTTGCTCCTCCGTCTTTCTTTCACGAACTGAGCGACCATGTCGCGAGTGGAGAAGACGACTCACCGCTCCAAGACGGACAACGCACCCCACCGCTGCCTGACGTCGCGGCTCTCGAGGAAGATCTCCATCGAGCCAAGGGGCTTGTCCAGGAAGCCAAAAGGAAGCTGCAAGACGCATCTTCTTTCTGGAACTGCCCCGTTGACCTTTCATCCAAATCGTCACGTCGTGACTACTGCGTCACTCGCAGCGAAGCTCACATCCTAGTCGACTCTGTTTTCCGTCAATATGCCAGATCGCACCCCCTCCTCCCCCTTCTTGCACCTCGTCGGCAATCAGAACCGACACTCGCAACTGGGTCGCTTCTACCTCAAGTCACGACAGCCAGAAACGTTAGTTGCCCGCTCCACCCTCTCCCGCCAAGCAGCGGAGGCTTGCACCGTCAACAACCCCTGCTTTCGCGACTCCTGCTTTCGCGACAAAAGAAGACGCAACTCCACCCAATCTTGCCTGGCATTTCCAGTTCCCCGATGAAAACACGGAAGACCCCACAATTCTCCTGGCTTCTCTTCTAAAGACGGTAGAAGAAACGGTCCCAGACTGCTTCCTGTATAAACCATCGCAATCCGCCGACGCCTTAGTCATCAACCGCGGCCTCAAGACAGGTTTTGGGTTTGCCCTTCGCGACAAAGATGCCAAACCACGCAATCTCCTGGGACAATCGACGACGCTCCTCACCTGCCTCCTCCGTAACGGCGATCTTCTGCTAGGCAAAGGCGAGCCCTTACTGGTAGATACCGTACCACCGGCTCCTCGCCCCGGCCGAGAAACAAGCTTCTTCCGGTCCTTTGCCGACAGCTCTACAAACCCAAGAAATTTCGACACCTACCCCGAATGTGAATTTCTGTGCGGTGAGGTCAAGCTGGATTTCGGCACGGCTCTCTCCATCCCGAAGCGCATCGAGGTGCCCTCTTTCGTTTTGTTACGACAACGACAAGTGTCTCCGCATGAGCCTCGCGCCGCCTCACCAGCGGATGTCTTGAACACTGAGGTCAACGCCTTATGTGAAAAGCTCACTGAGGACGCAAGCCCAGAAGAAATCCGCACCCTTTCGTAGCTTACCACACAGCTCTTTCAAAAAGCCAGCTTCGCTACATACCACTCGCTCAATTGGGCAACGCGTGCTCTATTCAATAACACACTCCTGCTACGCGAGGCCGCCCTCAAAACTGCCAACAATTTGAACGAGTCAACTAGACACCGCCTCCGTAACCAACCACTTCATGAATCGGATACTCTTTTCCGTGGTATGATCCCAACTTTGGCTCCTCACCTCGACATTTCTCGGAAGCCCAAGCCTTTTCGGTAAGACAGGTCGTCCTTTCGGTCCAGCAAGCCCAAATACTGACCCACATCAGAAGACTGGAACAAGCCACCCAACCCTTCTAAAAGTCACCACGGAATGATAACAGCCAGAAGACCCGGCCCTTTCGGCCTGATCAACGTGGACGGCCACTCAGCACCCCGGAAACACATCAGAAACGCACGGCTACACCAGACCGCCGCAGCCGTCTTTCATCCCCCGGCGGCCGTAGTTAGTTCCCAACGAAAGCTGTGACAACCAAAATCTCCCGTCTCCCGGTCGGTGCAAGACTCCGCCACTTTCATCCTGCATTAACGAAAATAACCCGCAACTCCGAAATCCTTGCAATAATCAAGAAGGGCTTTCACCCAACATTCCTTTCCCCACCTTCACTTACAAACCACCCCCCCACGGAACCTATCATCATCGGTCTCCATTCCCCTTTCGGCCGAAATCGACCTCCTTGTCGCGAAAGGCGCAATTATACAATGCCACAACCCGGGACCGCCTCATTTTCAATACGAAACCCCTAAACCAATTCATCGACAACCCACACTTCAAAATTGAAACATTGGAATCCATTCGTCAATCCTTCAGCCAGCACGACTGGATCATCTCCCTAGACCTAGTGGATGCTTACTTGCACATCCCTCTCCACCCGTCCTCAACGAAATACTTCCGCTTCATCTACAACAATCTGACCTTCGAATTCTGCTGTCTACCCTTTGGCTTAAATGCTGCACCAAGGATTTTCACCATGGTTCTAAAACCAGTTCTCGGACACCTCCATCAAAATCAAATCAAGGCCAGCGCATACCTCGACGACTGGGCTCTTCACGACGACGACCCAGACCGCCTCCTTCGCAACAGGGACAAGACCATTCGCCTACTGAATCAACTAGGTTTAGGAATAAACCACTCCCAAGTCACGGCTCACCCCCCAAAAGCAATTCACGTTCCTAGGCGCCTCATTCGATCTGTCATCAATCACGAGCTCCCCATCTCTCAAAAGAGTACGAGACCTTCTCCAACACATTCGCTTTTTCCAGCACCAAACGACCCTCTCCCTTCGCGAATTGAACTCCCTCATCGGGAAAATGGATTCCATGGCAAACCTGATTCCATACGGACGATGGATGTCAAGGCCCTTTCACCATCACAGAATCGACCACTGGTCAAACCCGCTCCTCGACCCAGATCAACGTTTTCCATTTCACGAAGACTTTTCTCAAGACAGCCTCCTATGGTGGTCAGACGTAACAAACCTAACCAAAACAACTCCGCTTCACGAATCGACCCCCAACCAACTCATCTTCACCGATGCATCAAACCAGGGTTGGGGAGCCCACATGAACAACCTAGAAATCTCAGGTTCCTGGAGGGAAGACAGAGGTCACCACATCACCTAGCTCGAACTTCGAGCAATCCACCTTGCGTTACAACACTTCCTCCCACACATCAAAATCAACCTCACTTCGGAAATCCTCAACCTCTGTATCACAAACATCACACTGCTTCCCCTTCACATTCCAGGGAACAGGAACGTCATAGCAGACTCGTTGTCTTGCCGCCCACCCCAACAGGGGAATGGTGCCTCAAGAAGTCCATTTGCGAATCTCTCTTCACGATTTGGGGAACTCCCATGCTAGACCTATTTGCCACGAAGCACAATGCCAGACTTCCCCACTACATCAGCCCGATGCCGGACGACCAAGCCATAGCAATCGACGCACTGACGTACCCGTGGCACAACCTCTTCCCACCATTCAAACTTCTTCCACAAGTTCTAAACAAAGCCGAGTTAAGCCAAAGCCTATTCCTCCTCATAGTCCCCCTTTGGCGGTCAGCAGCATGGTTCCCTCGCGTACTATCTCGACTGGTCGACTCGCCAAGAAGCCTCCCTCTTCAGCCAGTCCTCCTGTCACAACTAAAGGGCTCGAAATTACACCCAAACCTGGCGAATCTAAATCTTCACGCGTGGCTACTATCATCAAACTCCTCAAAAGGCAGGAATTCATAAAGACGATGCCTTCCGAATTGCCTCAAAGGCCACAAGAAACTCTACAAGTAAAATATACGACAGTCACTGGTCCAAATGGTTTCATTGGTGTCACACAAGGAAAATCAATCCAATCATTCCCTCTTTACCAGAATTATTAAGAGTCTTCACCGACCTTTTCGACATTGAATAACTCAAAGGCTCAACGATCCTGGTCGAACACTATCGGATCTCATCACTCCTCCGCTCATTCGAAAACAATCGTCCTTCAACAAGAAGACTCGTTGCCGACTGGGATTTATCGATCGTACTCCAATCCTTAATTGAAGCCCCTTACGAACCGATGCAAGACTGCTCTCTACATCTCCTAACCACAAAAACCGTCTTCCTAGTAACACTAGCAGCAAGCGCTCGTTGTTCCGAAATTCAGGCACTGTCCGCAGACCCAGCCTTCTGCATTTTTAGCCCAAATTTCACATCTGTAACACTTCACCCAACAACAGACTTCCGTGCAAAAACTCAAAAACCATCTGAACCAACAAAACCAATCACCTTCCCAGCCCTCTCCAAGCTAACAGGAAATGAGACGTTTGAACGTCTCCTTTGCCCGATCCGAGCACTTCGGTTTTACCTCACCCGCACCCAACACGAAGACATCCGCAGAGGCAGAAACCAACTCTTCCTTCCAGTTGATCTACAAACAGGCGTAACCTCACCAGCAATGATCTCCCGCTGGATCAAGAAAACCATCGACACCGCTTACGACAAAGCAAACCTGAGCAGGGAAAGAGTGACAGCGCACGAGGTCAGGGTAGTTTCCACATCATGAGCACATCATAATGCCGTCCCATTAGAAGAGATCCTACAGGCAGCTTCCTGGCGTAACTCTACGACATTCACCTCCCACTACCTGAGGAACAAGTCAAGATAAGAAAATGGACTACACCGACTGGGACCTATTGTCGCAGCCAGAACTGTGGTCAAGCCCCCTTAAGCACAATCAGAACGAAGCAGAAGCAAAGCCACCTCAGAGGGAAGCAAGCCATCCTTCGAAGGAAGCAAGACCCCTCTTACAATAACGGTCCATTTCAGGGCCACCTAACCCTACGAAAGTGAACCAAATTCCTGTTTCATCACATGTTCTGAATAAAGTGCAAAATTCACGTACTTTTTTTGGGAAAGCCTGCTTGCATCCCGGGGCACCTCGTCAGATCGGTGCCCGTCACCACGTTTGATGAGGTCAACTGATATTGCTAAAATTATCAGGTTAATATGTTTGGCAAATAAGAAAGAACATTTTGCCGGCCCCCAGCCAGGCCGACTAAAAATGGTTTCTTCTTTGCCTAAAGCATGCTTAACCAAGAGCCCGCCCTGCCTCCCCTTTCGAGTCACCTCCTGACAGATTGAGAGGAAAATAAATGACGACATCGGCCTTGATGCCGCTTTATATACAGGAGGACTGCCTCGCGCAGGCGCAGTGGGAACATGCAAGCAGGCGGATACACACAACCGAAAAACCTCCAGAGATCATTCCATTGAGGACAATTAATGCTAAAATTATCGGGTTAAGTATGTTTTAGGCAAAGGAGAAACCATTTTTAGCCGGCCTGGCTGGGAGCCGGCAAAATGTTCTTTTTAAATTCGGTTGGGTAGTTTTAAAACTATGAGGCAAAACGTGTCCGCTACCTCGGCTCAATGCTTTAGCGCCATGTCGTTGGCGCCGAATTTGGCTGACAAAACTCTCCACCAACCAGTGAATTGGATACTTGGAAATTTAGGCGCTAAACAAATCCTAAGGTGCCTTACACGTGTAACGGCGGATGCTACGACGGAGTAGGTGCTTGTAGCATCGCCGGCGCCTGGTGAAACTGGGTCTTACTTTCCATCACTTGGAGTTGAATTTACGTACGTTTTGGGTTAAACAGCACAACTGCTACAGTCCCGGCGTAGGGAATGGAGCATTGAAGTCCTAATCTTAAGACCTGACTAGTGATAAAAAGCGGGTATCGCTGCCACCAAGGCGGGAAAAAGCTAGCCAAGTTAAATTTGTAGTTAATTGTCTTAAATACTAACGTCCCGCAATCATCGAACTAGTAAACCAACTGGCGTTTAAAACTCCTAATTTTATTTTAAACAAACATGTTAAAGGTGACACTTTACATTTGGAATACCAATTTCCAACTTAGTTTTTAGTTTAAAAACATTACTTGAATTTACATTAAAATTCGCACACGTGAACTGAGTTTAGTTAAAAACAATTTCAAATAGAAACAGTGATTTTAGTCAACGGGGATTTCGCAAAAGAAAGAGCCCTCTAAATTACAAACAGCCTCGACTGACTTATAATAGTAGACCTTAACTTACAGTTATGTTTCGAATGGTACTCCCACAAGATCAAACCGTACCCATCGGAATTCACATTAGAAAAGGGACGTACACTCCATGAAGTACTGCGCTTCTGCAAATCTAATTGACCCAATGGCCTTTGTTCACATTAAATTAGATTAATGAAACGGTGAATAAAAGCTGGTTTTTAGGTAGGGACCGTGAACCCTTACGTTATGGCCGTTAACGTCCTAAATGCCGATGGCTTAACGAACCATAATTTACTTTCAAAGCTAAAGGTTAATTTAAAATTAAACTATAAATTTTGAATTAAGAGTCCAAAAGATACTTTCAATTTAAACTAAGTTATACGAACCAACTACCTTTGCCCGGCATGACAACAATCGGACCGTGACATCTCCACTCCCGACCGGCGTAGCTACCTCTAGCTTTGAGATTTCTGAGCTGTGCTAGGGGGACTGACGGGGACCGGCCAGGATGTCAATAACTGGAAGTAGGCATGGCAGCGCGGACGGGCATGGTAGCTTTGTGTTCTGAGTGGAGGGGGAATTGAATACTGTGACTTGGTTGGAAGGGAATATTGGCAACAAGGAGAGCAAAGGCATTTGCCGACTTTTGTGAACGGAGAGGCCTTAGGAACTGAGTTTTGAACTCACAACGTGAATAGGCCTATAAATTAAAATTACGATATTAGGTATCGCAACTATTGAAGGAGGGGGGGGGAAACGAAGTGTTAGCTCAGAATTAACATTGACTTTGAGGGAATAAACGGATATTTACAAGACATGAATTTAATTGAAGAAAAGCTAGTTTCTTTTCGTTGGCTTTGGTAGCTACGGTCGTAGTTTGGACGGAGATGCTATTAAAAATAAACATGAAATAAACACTGGGTCCGTCAAAATACACAAACATAAAGGAAGAGCTCCGGTAGGGTTCATGGCAAAAAATTAAGTTTACTAAAGTGCTTTCGAGCACAAAAATAAAAGGTTAAATATACCAGCTTTGTATTTAATTCTGCTGTAACGCTTTGAAGTTAATTTTAGTTGTTTGCAGAAGCAGACAAGCGAATTTTTAAGTCTGACATTTTTCATAAATAATGTAAGTCGTCACTCGTTTTACAAATAAAAAATATCGTGTGTATCCATACATGCATGCTTCTCTTAAAACACAACTAAGCTAGTGTTTTTGGCTTTATGCCTGAAAGAATAAAATACAAAATATACATGTTTTGGAAAACGGCGACCGGAAATGAAGTTCGCTATGGCTCAGTTTGAGCAATTTTTCTTAGTGATGCCATTTATTAATGGAGACGAAATATACAGATCTGTTTCCGTGGAAAGTTAGAGGATGTGTTCTTCTATTAAGGGCTGCAAGAATTGGTCGATTTGCTGCGTTTTCCATGGAGATATGCCTATTTATGTAGCGAGGTCTTTTTGGTGCGGTAGCGCCAAAGAAAAAAAAGTGTTCGTCGTAAAACGAAGATTTCTGCCCTCAGGTTTTTGCTCGGCGGTGTTAAGGTGGCCTCACCACGAGTGTCTAATACAAAACCACGTTTACACATGTCTAGCATTCTTCGGGGTCCGCGCAGAAGGCAAGTTGGAGCCGTTACCGAAGTATAAAAACCCAAGCTTGAGAAAATATTGTTAGCATAGCTCAACCTCGCAACCACCCATCGCCACGTTCTCCGGGAGAGCAATGTTCTTCTGCCGCCGCAAATTGCGCCAAAACGGGACAAAGGTAGAGGGCATGTAAGTTAGTTATACTTGAATTTCATTTAGGCCATTTATTTGAAAAATTAAATGTAACTTAAACTTAATTATTGCGATCGGGGTAGGTTTTTGCAGGTGAAATAATTTTTGGGGATGATTTTGTAAAAACTTTAATTTCATTCCCGTTTCAAGTTAACACTTTCAAAACGTGAATTTTTTTCCAATGTAAAACCAAAGACTAGCATCTTAACCAGACAGCTAAAGGTTGCATGTGAATCGTCGTCAGTGCGAAAATGTACTTCTAGTTTGAAGTTGGTAAAATTTGCTTAACGATTTTTTTTGGGGGGTATTGCTGAAATCTAAAACCAAGACTTGTAACAAAAATGAAACTGCAAACTAAACACTTTTGTAAATATTTTATTAACCAATGTTCAATAAATGTAAATAGAGCTTCAGTGTGTTTCCAACCATTATTTACTTAGTTACTTAAACTTAGAAAATTGTTGTTTAAAGTTAACTGCCAGTAAATGCACGTTTTTCCATGGTGGCAGCAAAGAATTACCGCTTGCCAAGTTAGGGTAGTTTTTATTAAAGCATTAGTCCGCAACGTCACTCCCTCCTTGAATAGTGGCCTGCTATGCTTGTTGTCCTGAAATCCAGCAAAATTGGGAAGAAAGACCAGTAGCCTAACTTCGCAATACAGTATCTGCACCAGTACGATTAGTGACGTTTGCCGGCACACTGTTTTGGGTCGACGCCGCTACAAACTGGTGGCAGCAGTGGGATTTTTCACAAGTGCCGTGATCCCATACGCCCGAGCTTTCGTCAACACTAGCTCATCCCCCGCTAGCCTTACTACCATAACCAGTTTTCTTCAACTAAGAAGAGTAAGCAGTCATGGATGCCATTCCACAACTGTTAACCAGGATCCAGTTATCCAGTCCTCCAAACCTGAGGGGGAAGCAGCCTTTCATCGTGGAAGCCGAGTATGCAGTTTTAGTATTACATTTAACCATCATACTAAACCAGGATCCAGTTCTCCAATCCAGAGGGGGAAGCAGCTTTTCATCGCAGAAGCAGAGTATGCCGTTTTGGTATCACCTTTAACCGTCATACGAAACCAGGAAACAACTGATGGTCAACTTCGCCAGGAAGCGAATACGACGCCAAAGTACAGGATAGTGCACGGCCGTCATGTCTTTGTTGTTGCCAAGCCAGAGACTGTTTTTAATTCGACATGTCACACGTCGAATTAATGCAGTTGTGGCCAAAAAACGGGGGTACCCATTTTACGTCACGGACATCTCCTCAAAAGCCAGGCACATTTGTTCAATTCTGATCCGGCAAAATTCAAGTATGTTGGTGGAACACTTGCAGTGCGCAAGTACAAAAGGTATTGGAAAAATAACGGCAAGCGGTGTTTACTGTGGCGTGAGTACGACATTGCAATTCAAAGTTTACACTTCACCACTAAAAAATGAACAATCACAAACTCTGTCCACTTGAATTTTCGGTGGAATTACGCAGCGTCCACGTTCTTCAGAAATCCAGGCAAAAAACGAAGTACAAAACGAGGTTCACATTGCTTCAGGCAGTGTCAGAATGTGAATCAGAATTTGAATTTGCCGCAGTTGCCGTTGGACCACTGATCTTTATCGCGCGCTCAAACTCTGATTTCTATTACCTGCTGAGATTTTTGCCGAGCTCTGGTCTTACTAGTCGGTCGATGTTGGGATACGATGGATCTATCTACATTAGAGAGACACACCGAAAACTCCAGACGAGAATACATGAACACCAAGGAAAAGTACGGACATAAGACCCACTCAATGGAATTTCCGTGCACCAACGAAAAGAAAATCACCAGATAGCGTGGGAACTCGCCTCTGTCCTGCTGAAGTCCAATACTCTGAATGACGCCCACCTTCGCGGGTTAGAATCTCTTGCCATCCAACATTTTCGGAAGCAGGGTGCAGCACTAATGAACATTGCCCATCCATCCTATCCCAACATCGACCGACTAGTAAGACCAGAGCTCGCCAAAAATCTCAGCAGGCAATGGAAATCAGAGTTTGAGCGCGCGATAAAGATCAGTGGTCCAACGGCAAATTCAAATTCTGATTCACATTCTGACACTGCTTGAAGCAATGTGAACCTCGTTTTGCCTGGACTTCTGAAGAAGGTGGACGCTGCGTAATTCCACCGAAAATTCAAGTGGACAGAGTTTGTGATTGATCATTTTTTAGTGGTGAAGTGTAAACTTTGAATTGCAACAAAAGGTATTATGCTCAACAGAATATACATACGCCGTTTGAAGTATGATAACCTCTAAACAGGTCCTTAAGCGAAAAACCGTCGTCCGATAGTATACGATCTGTGAATGACGTCAGCGAAATGTCATCGTAAAGGTGTGCGCTCATACGAAAAATGCCGGCGTGTAACTGCGCAATTCGGCAAGTCAGCTCTTCAAATTGCGGTCGGTTAGAGACTAAGCACGGACATCGAGATGGTTCGTCTCTTATCGCAAAGTACAATACAAAGTGAGTCGTCACTTACCTTTAGCGGTAATATGGATGGTACACGGAATTTTTACGGTGGAATCTGGACGGTACATTGAATGTGAGGCGCGCATGGCCTCGCTGCTTTCCGGGTGCGATATATTACAGTATTTTATTACGCTTATTTGTGGTGTTGTTTCTTATTGAAAGAGTGAACAAAGCGAATGATGTCCTATTTTTACAGGTGCGGACAGTGGGAGGGAAGGGCGGAATATTCCTCCTGGCCTTGAATTCACCGATTTTTGTTTAAATCCGTTACAGGAAGACTCGAGCAACTTTTATTGGTTCGATATTAGTTTTACCAACAGATTTAAAATTACAAATAATAATAATAAAGATAATTATAAAATGCTAGTAAAACAAGTACTATGTATTGAGTAACCTAACAAAAATTGGCCGCATGAAATTGCAGTGCTATATTCAATGTCGAATTTGTCACAATTGTCGTGTGAATATTTTTACTTTTGTTAATACACCTAAAAAGTGTAAATAAATTTAAAGTAGTCAACCTCACGTACCCTAAGCACAATACGATTTATCCTACTTCGCCCCCCCTCCCCAAATTACCTTCTGAATTTACTGAAAATATGGTGTTCGAAGATTTAAAAAATGTAACGTCTGATGAACAAGAACAAAGGGAACGGGAAACTGTAAAACAA
>JAHWFP010154796.1:0-23073 GCA_023313725.1 Lithobius niger | reverse complement strand
AACGGGAGTGAAAAAATTGATTTGTGTTTTTTTCATGTTGTTGTTGATATTATAGACTAAGACAGCCCCCCCCCCCTCCTCCCTTATATGCCGATTTAATAAAGCATTGTTGTGGATTTCCCGTTGGCATGAAAATACTGTGATTTCCCGTTAACAGTCGCCGAAGCTTTCATTAGATTTAGTTAGATACATGGTAAAGAGACAAAGAGGCCTATATCCCGTTTCCAAGAAAATAGTGTGACTGAAAAAAACATGACGTCATCAGTAATGTGCCTCTTTCTTGAAAACGTAGTTCGACCACAGACAATTCCGTTTGCCAGACCCAAACAAACAAACAAACAAATATTACGATCTTAGTTATATAGATTAGATTAGGCTTTCCGTCGCGTATAACCCAATAGATTAGGTTAGGTCAGTTGCTTTGGTTCGAATTTCACCAGGAGTTTCACTACGAAACTTTTTTTTCTCCTTCACCTTTTTACGGCAGCTTTTTTCCTAGATTCCTTTTAATCGCCTTAAAAACAGCTACGTAACGAAAAAGCGTGGAGCAGCAAAATTTAAAAGGGAAGCTTAAGAAAATTTTACGACAAACATGCATTGTAATTTCTTTAAAACATGCTAGCCATATCGCTTCGCTCACTCCATTAGCGCCGCTCCATGCTTCATGTAATTTCATTGATTTCAAGAGCATCACACAATCGATGTAGTGATTATTTCGACGCTGACTAATTGCAATTGTACAACTCTTCCATTGTTGCCTTAATTTCGTGAAGATAAACGTCTGCAACAATAAAATCATTGTTGGACTAGAGTGCCGTGCAGTCTTACTATCATGAAGACTGCACTGTGCCACGGAACCCAAGAAAAAGGAAAGATTATTAACACTACCAATCAGCAGCGTAGAAACACATTCACCTTCCACATTTAAAGGAATTTGAGACAGCAACACATCTGTATCTGAATCATCAAACAAATCGTCGGCTATGTTGGACACCGCCAATGTATAGTCACAATGGAGTCGGCTTTCAGGAATTTGAGACTGAACGCGACTCGCAACAATGGTCTCGTTGTAAGTGTGTTAGACAACGTTATTCGGCAACAATGCGGTAAGAAAACCTCTGTTATCTCGTGCCTTCTGCACTCGATCGACTTCGGCTTTCTTACCGCATTGTTGCCGAACGCCGTTGTCTAACTGATACTTGTTGCTCACAGTTCATTCATCACATTCCTCAGCACGTCTGCATTTCACCATTCCAAACATACGATTTGTTTGTTTGCACATTTGTACGTCTTTTCCTCCTGAACTAAACCCCTAGGAAGGTGAGAGATGAAAGATTGAGAGAGCAAAGCGAAACACACATTGAAAAGGTTAGTTTACCGTGGAAATCGCTCACTTAATTTGCTCGCTCAATCCACGCACCTCCGTGCTTCAGAAACACGAATGCTTGACACCCTTTTAAAACTAGATCTGTGGGTCAGATTTTTCCATGCATCAAGTCAGTTGATACAAAACCGATTTTAAGATCTATATGTGCTTATGTTGCTAAACACATCGTACTTTTAGGTTATTTTTTGCATGCATTCTTTTCCAGATCATCTCAGCACGTAACTAATAGTTTCAAGACGGTTTGTTTGTCACGAATTTTAACCCGTGCATGAACAAACTATGACGTCATGAACAAACATCATGAGGGTTTAAAAAAAAACTTTGACGTTATTCTTTCAGGTTTTTTCGCGTATTTGAGGGTCATAACGTCTAGTTACAGTGATGAAAATAGGCCTGACCGAAGCGCAATTTAATTATCTTTCATTTGGTTCTACTCCCATCTTTGTAGGTGTCTGGTTCAAGAGGAGTAAAGGTACAAACACACTCACACACACGCACATCATATTTTTGAATGATGTAGATTACAAGTTTGGTTTAGGCATGTTCAAAGCTAGGACATTATTTTAAATTACGGTACGATAAAATATAAATAAATTCAAGGACTTTCTAGGACGTGGCTAACAATTTCTAGGAATTCAAGCCTTGCATTTTTCAAGGACTTTCAAGGACGTGGCTAGCAATTTCAAGGAATCGCCTTGCATTTTTCAAGCACTTTCAAGGACGTGGCTAACAATTTCTAGGAATTGAAGTCTTGCATATTTCAAGGACTTCAAGCACCTGGACTTATTCGAACCCTGCTTAGACAAGTGGGAGTCAGACAACTTCCTCTTTCGACTGGCACGTGTAACGTCTTCTTTTTTTTCTTCCTTTTAACTCACAGGGGAGTTTTGGGTCTTGCCACTTTTGTCAAAAAAAATAAATTACAGCGCACTCCAGCAAGTAGGCCTTATTTTCACCCTTCACCCCACTACATTTCCCCCCCCCCCCCACTCTAGAGCAGGGGTTAAGAGGTAGGGGGGAGAGTTAATATGTGGGCAATTTCCCCCTACGACCTGGGGAGTAAAGCAATAGTTTGTGGGCACTCTTCTAGATAGGCCTATAATAATTGTGTGACGAAGCCTATTACTCGAGCGGAGTCGGCCTGGGCAGGAAAATTCGCCTGTGTGCCACTGAGTTTGATTTGTGGGGAAGAGGTAGAAATAAAAGACGTACGTCCCCTGACCGGACAGCAAAGCCCAAGACGGCGGTTATGGGCAAATTGGTGTATGCCCGTTTCGCCGAATCCCGTTTCGCAGATTCCCGTTTCGCCGGAAATTTGTACCGTTTCGCCGAATCAAATTTTGACGTTGGAGAAGTTCAAGATGCATTCCGAATTGGAAGAAATTTGCGATTCGTTGCAGTTTCTGCAGTGTTCAGCAGCAGCGGGCGCGGATAGCGTGGGCAATGCACTTAATATGGGAATTCCTGTTTCGGCGAGAATTAAGACACTGATTAAAATTCGGCGAAACGGGATTCGACGAAACTAGTCGTACACCACAGACCTCTCACCTATTTCGGGATTTAGAACCTAGGCTATGCAGCAACAGACAGATTGTTGAAAATTTAAATACAGTTATTGCGTACACTTGCGAGCTTTGTTGTCCGGTCAGAGGACATTCTTCTTCTAATAATAATAATAAAAATAATAAAATTTGTTGCGATAGAAACGGGACTGGGGAGTCACTAATAGCCAGCCGCAATTACATGTAAATACAGTGTACATAAAACGGCCAAGGAATGGATGATGGTAAGAGGTTTGGGGACACGAATGCCTTACCACTAAGGTTAGACCTGCCAGGGACTCAAAGGCCCTCGATGGCATCCCCAAACGTGCAGGACATGGGAAAGGTGTGAAAAGTGTTAAAAGGTCCAAAATGATGCTGTACAATAAAAAGCGTAAACAGTGCTAAAAATTGTATGCTAGTGAATACTAAAAACTAAAGCACCCAGATAGTGGGATTTGTCATCACTTAAAAAAATAATTAAAATAAAGTTTATATATATATATATATAAAATGCAACCCAAGAGGGTCTACACCAGGTGCGAGGGAAAAGGTGGGGGTTCGTTTCGTGGGTTACATCGGAACTGTGTTTCTCTAGAAACTTAAGACGTTAGATTAAGCTACGGCCCTTCCACGGGAAGGGTGGGGACTGGGGAGCACTGTAAGCTTCCGTACACCCCCCCCCCCATGGGATCTAGGTTAAAATTCCCCTGGACAAAATATCCAGGAAAAAATACCCCCGGCAAAAATACCCCTTGGAAAAAAAACCATTGGAAAAAAATGTCCCGTACAAAAATACCCCAAATCCTGTTTTGTGTAAATTAAAAAGATTCTTTGAAGTAAAATTTACAATATTTAATCACGTAGGTGTCTTTTCCACACGCAAAGTCAAATAATAAAGGCCCGAGATCGCCTGAAAAGTTGATAATTACATAAAATAATTAAAAATTGACAAATATATTTTGTAATACAATCTAATATTTCTTTTTTTGTGTGTGTGTGATTAGTTGCGATTAGCCGAAAGGAACAAAAACCGCAGGAAAAAATCATTTTCCTGGTGAAAATTCCTTTGGCTACCTGGTGAAATTAAATATGCCATTTGTTTTTAGGGAGGAGGGATGGCATAATAAAAAAAAAATATAAAAAGTACACAGACAGGTAAAGCTAGTGCTCCAGCTTTCTTTTACCTCGCTGGCGGACAACAATGTAAAAGAGAGCTATAGCTATAGATATGTAATGCAGTAGGCTGATGACATGATTAAGTAATTTTTTTTTTGTTCCCACAAAAAAAACTGATAACATGATTGGCAGCACGCTAATGAGTCGTTCGTGGGTCACTCTCTGTTTTTTCCGTACCGGGATGTGACTTGAATTCATTATTAGAAGGTTTTAGGCCTATGGGCGTCACTAAGAATATGACGCAAGATATTTCTTCATTTTGACGTGGATATATATGTGGACTGGTAGAAATTAATCCCTATCCTTCTTTTATTTTTCCTTTTGTTTGCTCAAACATCTGAGCATTAGTTTTTTTCTTCGGGTGACTTAAGGGTCAACAATTTTATTTATTTATTTTTTAATGTTGATAATTGAGTAGATTTATGTTTATTTTTTTTTCCCGTAACGTTTGCGGTCTTGTGTTGTTGATAACATTTACTGTTGCCGGATTTGGCTCTCCCCCCCCCCTCTCTTCTAGATATAGCACAGTGTTGTCCCCCCCACCCCAAGAGGGCAGCAAACGTGTGGCAACCATAACTCACTAACGTGGCGTAACGTACAGACAGTGGTGCCCACAGAAGGGGGAACGTGAGGATCATCTCCTGGTTGCCGTTATTTTTTTTTTGGTGGGGGGGGGGGGGGGGGGAGGGTTTTCGCCAAAAAAAAAATTTAACACCTAGTGCTCCATTTTTTTTTGGTTTTTTTTTTTTGGGGGGGGGAGGGGGTGACAAAGTTCCCCCTCCCTTCCTAAAAAAAGTGTTTACGATTGGCTGGCCTATTGGTGGCCGTTCTCCCAACCAATAGGCCAGTCAGTCATAAAAACGAGAAGTTGGTATCATTATCAACAGTGTATTATGTCAAGTTTTCATATTTTCATACTCGTTCACCTTTTACCCCCCCTCTCTACCAAATGGTATACTTCATAACATGATTAGTTAGAGCTCAAAGTAATCTTGCTATGAAATATACTGTTCTAAAGTTGGACGAGAGGGGGCGTCGGACGAACGTCTAACTGGAAATTCGTCTAATGGGATAATTGTCTAAAATCTGCCTAAAAAAAATCTGGAAAAGCATCTAAACGGAATATCGTATAATGGATTTTTGTATAATGGATAAACGTCTAACTGGATTAACGTCTAACTACGGTTTCTGATGTTATATGTATAGCCGCAGCGAGCGCGGCAGTGCGAGCGAGGCAGGGATATTAGAAGATTTTCCATTATACGAATTTCCAGTTAGACGCTTTTCCATTATACGAATTTCCTGTTAGATGATATTCCGTTATACTGTTTTCCGTTGTACGTTCTCCCAATTATGCGATTTTCCAGTTAGACGATTATCCCTCGCCCCGACGAGAGAGTAGGGGGGAATTTTTTTTTTTTAAATGGGGGACTCCTCGTAGTCTTTAGGGGGTAAGGGCACCCGTGCGTACAGGTAGGCAAGGTAAGCATTGCGTAGGGGCCCAGAACTGTGGGTTAGTGTGTTGCCAACTATCTTTGATTATCGCTTAATGCACAAGAGCTGCTTTTCACTTATTAATCGCCCGCTTGGTAGGTCACAGCGCCTATCAGAATAAGCGAGCTGTGATTGGCTGATGTACCAAAAATACCCCTTTCCTATTGGCTAAAGAAAAAAAACGAGGGAGATACTATATAATTGTAAGGAAAACTAGTTTGGTCAATTAGAGATGGGGATCAAAACTGTTAGAAAAAAGGGCTACGTCATTTGTGAAGGCTCCCTAAACTGGCGAAAGTAGCTGAAAATTTCCAACACAAATTGTTTTTAAGTTTTCTCTGCCCACCGTTTGGGAAATCATTGATTTCTGTCCCTGATTATTTGCGCCACTAATAAAGGAATGCACCCACGATGCGAGTAGGGCAAAAATGTTACAGCTTTTTTATGTTCGTTTCGTTCCTTTTTTTTTTTGCTTTCGTTCTCTTTTATTTTGCTTTCGTTCTTTGTTATACAGTGCACAAAAGAAAAGGGAACGAAAGCAGGAAAAAAAAAGGAACGAAACCAACATAAAAAATCTGTAATAGTGAGCTATAGTGTCCGCGGCCTATCTTGAGTTCTCCGCAGAACCAACACAGATAATCGATTGTACATTTTCAGTAGCAGAGTGCCTTGTTGATATCCAAGATGGTTACAAAAACAATGGCGGCCATCGATTAAAGGAAGACGTAGCCGCTCACAAAATACTTGCAGAACTCAAGATGCACCGAGCCCACAATAAGTATATTCCGAAAAACACAGCATTCTTAGTTGTGTTCCTTAATACTATTTTGTATCGAGTTTCATGCAGTAAGATTATTATGAATGAAGGTAGTTTGCTTGTGTATCCAAACCCCTAATATCGTCAGCACCAGGATGACAAAAGCTGGCAGGGAGCCAGGCGACAAGATTTTTCTAGAAAATATACTGAAAAAACTAAGCTAGTTAATACGCATACCGACAGCAGTCAGCTTCTAAACCATACAAACACTCAATTGAGGAGTTCCCTGGAAAAAGGGCACTAATGAAAAAATACATGTTTTGAGAAAAGGGCAAAAAACTGAGAACTAGGATTTTGAAGAAGAAGAATATTGGTTTATTGAATCGGACAAATCGGTACAAAACTCCGTATGTGCCCTCACCCCACAAGAGCTAGTGCTCGCGTGTGGTGTGTTGGCTACCATAATAAAAATAACTTGAAAATACAAGAATTACAAATGTCAACATATGAAACAATTGCAAAGTTTGGGTGCATCGTAGACAAAAAAAAAATTACAATAATAGCAGTATACAATTATTACCACTGTTTTAAGCAATTGTTAAAATTTTATTAGGTATTTTTACTACCATTACTATTTGTATTACTATTTTAATACTATTTTAAATAACTATTTTTAATAAAAGCGACTGCAAAGTTACTATTATTAGCAAATTACAATCATTGTTAATAAATGCAAAGTTAAGCAAAGTTAAGCTTAATCTTTGAAAGTTAGCATTTTCTGATGGGATATATATTCATGTTCCTTTTTACAACTTATTTTTGTAGCAGATATGTTCAGAAAACTAGGAAATTAGCGGAAAAATTGTCAGCGGCACTCATGGAACTGGCGGCGGCCATGTTGAAAAGCAGGGCCATCTCGCGGCGACATCCAGCGTTAAATAAAAAAAAAACTACTTGTAAAGCGCTTCTGTTGGTCGACTTCCTACCGTTTGTGCCCTTATTCTATAGACTGAGAGGTGCTCTATCAGATTTTTTGGGAGGTGAAAAAGGGCACAAGTGACTTTATGCCTTTTTTTCCGGGGAACTCCTCAATTTATTCGGGGTGTGGGATAAAAAGCTAAAGTTTAAAAAAAAAAGTTTGACAGCTGAAACTGTAATTTTTAGCGTCCAAATATTACTTTTTCCACCACTTAGGTCACTGTTCGTTTTATGACCCCCCCCCCCCATCGAAAGGACCAGTGAAATCCAGACCCCCTCCCTCATTTTCCTTCTGTTACCCCCGGCGTTAAAAAATTACCGGTTCATTAGAATCACCCGTGAATACCGCTACACCCGACCTACACTGTTTTTTTTTTCATCTTTGTCCCTGCTACAGCCCTTCTCCCCACTGGATTCGCGTTGAGGTCGGATTCGCGTTATTTAAATGTGCATAAATTCGAATTAATTAGCTCGAATTTTCTTCCAATACTTTCTTTTTATCCGTAATCCTCGAATAGAATGGGAGTGGTCATCCGACGGGATGACTTTCGTTTTTTTTTCCTACATCCACCCGACACATACCCTGAGGTCGTCTCGTCCCGACTCCACAAGTCGGTCACTGGGTTATCCCTATCGATCTTTTAAATTTGATTGGACCAACGTGGAAGGTAGAGGCTATTCTTCACCTTGAAGGTGACAATTTTTTTCCATAAAGGAATACTGTCTTCAAAGGAGTATAAAAGGTTGTTGGATTTTCGAATAATCACAAAGGATTCCAGCGTCACACTTTCGATATCCGAATCCATCACCATGATCGCCAAGGTAAAGGAAACTTATTTTTTTTATTTACTTTTTATTATTATTACTATTACATTATTATTACTGTATTTTGTTTTATTACTTTATTATTATTATTTATTTACTTTTGGATCAGGTAAACTTATTTTCGACTTTGACTTCCAAGCCTCATTTTTTTAAATCTTATAGGCCTATTAGTTTTTATGTTTGTCTTATATTCACGTCCAAATCCATAACTCGCTCAAATTTTGACCGATTTTCAAGTTTGAATACGCCATTCGGACCGTTCTTTCGAGAGCTATCCATTGGTGCTAATGAGAAGTCAGTAGCTCAAATAGTTTTTGAAATATTTAGCCAAAACTAAAATATAATCAAATGAACCTTAAAATTTTGTTATGGATTCCACAGTTGGAAAAAAAAAACATACATCAAGAAAAATATAATTCTGAATCAGCATTGGCTGTGCTATGATACCAATATATTGGTAGCAGAGTCACTGTCAGAATCTTGGGTGAACGTTACCCGCCTTATAATCTTGTCCGTTTATTTTGGTTGAATTTGCGAGCCCATAACCACAATTCACCTTACATTCGAACTGCCTTACCATCTCATATTCCTTCACCAATGCTAGCAGCTCTCTATACGAATTAAGTATCGACCTCACTCAATCATTCCAACTGATTTCTAGTTTGAATTCTGTTGCTGTACTAAATTCATCACTGCATTGCATGACTACCACTAGAGAAAATAAATGCTGTAAGTCAAATTCATGTCAGAATTTGCTATCAACATCATAAAAAACGTATGATGTGTGTGCGTGTTTGTACCTCTACTCCTCTTGAACCTACAAAGAAGGGAGTAGGACCAAACGAAAGATAATTAAATTGCGCTCAGTATAGGCCTATTTTCATCGCTGTAACTTGATATTATGACCCTCAAATACGCGAAAAAACCTGTTTTTTTTTCGTGCACCCTCATGAGGTTTGTTCATGACGTCATAGTTTGTTCATGCAAACCACCTCGAGCGAAGCAAGACGACGCCAGCGGAGCGACCCAGGCGAGCGATGTGGCTAGTATCGATAAGAGCGATATGTCAGTGATTTGGATCAGTCCGCCACTTGAACAAAACGTTAGCGCTTAACCGCGGCTTAGTGCTAAATTAGTTCTCGCGCATGTTTTCATTGTCGGCTTTTTTCCGCCCGACTGACTTTGATTCAATTTTTAAGATTTAAGATTTTTCAGTGCGGTAATACAACTGAAGGAGCTTTCAGAAATTACGTAACACCTGGAAGGGGTGAGGGGGGGGGGTTGAGCAAATCTGTTACCATCTGTTATGACGGGGAGAGGGGATTACGACGAAGTGTTGTGTAACACAAATTATTTTTTGCAATACTTTTTCTTTACTTTTTAACTAAAATCTTTTAACTATTAAACTAAGTATTTTTCTAACTTCTGTTTGCAACTTAATTTGTTTTTTCAAATTCACTGGCCATTACGACCCTGGGCACTAATTTACGACTTATAAAAACGAATTCATCCCCAAAAAAGTACAGAATTGGTGGGGGGATTGGTAAGAAAATGTTACGTATTTTCATGTCGGGTGGGGGGGAGGGGGGGGGGAAGAATTCATACCAAGTCTTACACTGGTGTTAGAAAGGGGACGGGGATAGATAATTTTCCTCAATCACTCTTGCATTCCTAAATTGATAAAAACACCTCGCGTAAGCACTCGTGTTGTTTTAGTTTGGAGTGCAATTCGTGAAGCAAAAAAAAAATTATCAGTACTAAACTAGACCTCCTAAGGTATTATTTACCGTCAACAACTCAATGAACTTCTTAAAATTCTTAATTAAAATACTGCCTCAAAAGCTAAGGCGAAAGCGCAATTTCTACTGTTTTTCAAACCCTGAATTACTTTAAAAAAAAAGTAGCTGTTTCCTGCGTAACATATGCCGGTTCAGCAGGAAACCATGTTTGCCAACTGCCCCGTTTATTGTCGGAGGCGCAGAGAAGTTTGGTGTTTGGCGTGCTCGGTAGATGTCACCCCAACACCACTCGCCACACGACCGCGTGGAGACTTCGAAGGCCCACGTGACTGTCCGAACTGTCCTGAATGCTTGCAAGAAGAGGACATTATTCACTATTTTGTAAAATGCAGCAAAGTCAAAAATTGTTGGAACGACTTCGAAAAGTTGTGGGTTGGTTCACGTGGCCAAGTGGCAGGCATTCCACTGACCCCTGAAGCTATTCTATTTGGTCTTAATTGTAACTAGCGGAGTCGCTCGCTCATTCCGCGTCGTCTCGCTCGCTACGCTCGAGGAGATTTCTTGCTGCAACACTTATGATACAGACAGACCTTCCACATAAAAAACGATCAAGCAAATTATAAGAGTGTAGAATGCGATATCGGTTATATCGAGAGAAGGTCATATTATTTTTTTACGTCCAAGGAGGCAAGCAAAAAAAGCAAGAAAAAAAAGTAAAACGCTGAACGGGTTCTTTCGTTTAGAAGTAGAGTTCAGAGAGTTCAGAAAAGCAGAGTTCAGAATTCTTTAGAAGACGTAAGGTACCTAGAAATTTATTTAAACAAACAGACGAAAGGGAAAAAAAAACCGTCATGTCCCAGCGTGATAAAACGATTTTTTTTTTAAAGCTCAGCAAGCTGGTAATAGTTTTCAAACGGCGCGCTTCAACCCGACGTTCTCTATAAATAGCTTTCACGTGTCTTGCAGTGCAGCATCATTGTGTTAAGGGGTTGCTTTTCTGTTGTAGGTTATCTCCGTTTTTCTACTGGTGGCCGCCGTTCAAGGAGCGTCTTACTACAAGCCAAAACAGGTAAACAAAAAAAATGTATTCAAGCAACAAGTGAAATAGGATGGTAATTATACGTTACCGTCTTACAAATGGAAGTGTGATTTTATTTTTCGTAGTTTTCAAAATCGGTAGTAACCGCAAAAGAGCCTAATTTTTAGTATTATAAAAATTCTCAATCGCGGGTTAATTTGAAATGAAAAACTTAGGGTATTGTGGGTTTTTTGTGGGACTGTAACAACTGCTTACCGAAATTATCGATATATTGTAACTACAAAGCTGTATTCAGTGAGAGAATATCACATCTCCTTGTAGTGTGAGGTCGTCTTTCGTCTTTCTTGAGTTTTGTTAAGTGTTTAATTGTACTGTTCCGGGTTCCTGTTTTTTTATTTTTTATTAAGCCGTCCAATAAATGTAGGGTACAGATAATTTTATTCGGTAATATCACACGAGTTAGTTACGCGCGGTGCGAAGCATTGTAAAGCAAAGAAGCTTCTCATCTGATACTGATGCATTTGTGTCTGTCATACTGTGTACACAATAACTTTGCAACTCACTGAGTGAGTGACTCACTTCAAATTTTCGACGCGTAATTCTTTGGCCTACTCGGGGGCCTACTCGGGGATTTATGTGGTTAAATTGTTAAAATTAAGTTCTCAGGCAGGGGGTTTCAAGGATATTGACTATCAGATACCATAAACTACACCCTACCAATCAGAATTTCACTCTGTGAATCAGATTTTTAATTATGAATCAGAAATTCAGTTTATTAATCAGAATTTCAGAATTGTACGCTATTAATCAGAATTTCACTCTATTAATGAGAATTTCATTCTATTAATCAGAATATCACTTTACTGGTTAGAATTTAATCATTGTTGAGGAAATTTGTTCATAAATTAAGTACAACTGAAAGATTTGACATGTAAAATGGCACCTAAAAGAGCACGCTTCACGTCTTTCAATTATTGGTTTATACAGATATTGATACACCTTTGATACAAACCATTGATACACGAGTTCAACCAATGTGCCAACTTGATAAGTCTTCATTGGATTTTTTCAGTTAAGTAGAACCGTTAATAACTGTTGACTGTTATTACTTAGTTGGGATTTAGAAAGTTTCGAAGTTTTATCTCGCACTAAAGTTCTCAATAATTTAAAGTAACAACAAACTATAGTAGCTTTAGTTCTTGCGTTTAAAAATAAATAAATTAGTGACCATAATTAACGAACCAATTTGTCATACCCTAGATTCGAAGTGTTAAGACGCCAGCAAGTGCACGTTTATGCACTTAAAAAACGGCGATTCGGGATTGTTCATTCTGTCGTCAAACAAAAAAGAATTTTCTTAGTCAAAAAGAAATTATTTAGCCTAGAAAGGTTCAGTTAAAGCGGGAAAATGAGTTAAAGGTTGAAATAAATTGGTCAGGTGTGTATACAAATGTTTTAAATGTTTTGCAAGAGCCAAAATTTTCAAATTTTCAAATTATTGCATAGAACTATCGGAACAAATGGCTTTCTGTTTGGAAAAGTGGATGAAATTAGCTCACCACTCTGTACCTTTTGTCAGAAAGAGGTTGAAACTATAGAACATTTATTTTGTTTTCTGTGACAAATTGGATTTTCTGTGGGCATATATTAACTAAATTCTGGGAAAATATGACGAAAATTGGCAGGAAGCTAAGTTTACTAAACCAGAATGTTGTTTAATTGGAGTCTGGGAAAACAAAGATGTAGTTTTTAATTTTATTATTGCCCATTTAAAATTTTTCATTTGGAAATGTAAATGTGAAAAAAATAATTCCATCAAAAATGTTATTAAAAAGGTATCTTAAGAGTATGATTCACACACAACTAGGTATAATGAAAAGTGTTCCTATGTTGGCAGACAAAATTACAAAAAAAGGTCAGAGGGATAAAAATCGTTTCATTGTTGGAAGAATTTTAATCGTGAAGTTGTATCTATATTGCACTGTGTTTTTTTTTCTGTTGTTTTTCTTTTGTTTTTTTGATGTTTGTAAAATAAAAAATAAAAATAAAAAAAAATTTTAAAAATATAAAAAAGTTTTCTTTAGCCCAAGCTAAAAGTCGAAAAAGACAGACGTAAATGGTTTCCCATTTCAAAGACAAATCAACCTGTGCAGTAAAAGTTAAAGTAAAAGTGATACCCAGTCACCGCAAAAGCTAAACCTTGGTCGAGTTCTCCGTAACGAGGCGGGGACAAAATTTATCCTTTTAACTTTTTACTGCTTTGGTTGACTTGTCTTTGAAATTGGAGTTAGTTTAAAGTGTATCTTGTTCGACTTTTAGCTTATGCTAAAGAAAATTCTTTTACCCTGACAACGGGATGAACAATGCCGGAACGTCGCGTTTATGACATAAATGTGCACTGGTTAGCTTTTTAAGACCTTCACTACTTTTTTAGTGCATTTATTTTCTGAAATCCATAGGTTCAACATCAAAATGCATCAATGTACGGAAATAACAATTGTTACAATTTCTTTCCCGCAGTACCAGCAATCTGCCCCTCCGGCCGAGCACGATATCGACTACAAGGTGAAATGGACAGTGAAGGATGAACCCTCTTACAACTACCAAACCCGTGACGAAAGCAGATACGCCGACAAGGTGGAGGGTTCTTACTCCCTCGTCGAAGCTGATGGCACTTTGAGAATCGTGACATACACCGCTGATGCCAACGGATTCGTAGCTCATGTTGAAAACAAGCCACTCACATTCGAAGCCCCTAAGTACGAAGTCCCTAAGTATGAGGCTCGTCAGGAAAGCCAGTCTCAGTACCAACAGTCTGCTCCCCAGCAATCCTCCTACCAACAGTCAGCTCCTCAGCAGTCATCTGAACCAGAAGGGGTAAGTTTAAATTCTTTGTTTCTCTGTTAAACATATAATAAATAATTAAACCAAAAATTGCATAAATTAAAACACTATATTCGAGCAGATCATAGCCCATTTTTAAGGTACAAGAACTCGCACTTCTGCCCAAATCAAGTAAAATTTAAAAACACTTTAAAAAAAAAGAAGGCTGGTAGCAATTCTTCTTGTGATCTTAGCACGAAGAGCACCCTTTCCCACTTCTTTTAAAATACCTTTAATTTTTTCTTGAGTCAAAGTCTGCGTTTTTGACTTTCCTGGCACGCGGTGAAATTTTGAAGTGTTGTTCTTGTACCTCGTAAATGAGCTTCGATGTGCTGTAAACGTCAGGTATAGTGTTTTAAATTCTGGACTTTTTGTCTTGTTTATTTATTAAAATTTCTTCAATTGCTTGTTTTTCCCAAGACTACCTATATTTAAAAGGCTTAACGCTCGGTTTCACGTAGCATGGTACGCGTTGTCCAAGCGTCGCGCTGAACTGAAAGCACGAAGAACGAAAAACCCCAATCGTAGCATTGATTAGTGTTAGCGGGATGCACAAAAACGTGATATTTTCTCATTATTAGATTTACCGGTGTTGCAGCGCTAAACGAACATTATTTTACGATAATGGTGACTATTCTTGAAGTCTTCGGACGATTTACTGCTACGTCAATGGATTGTTTAACACATTTTTAATGAGAATTGAAAACACCGTAGCGTATTATACAGTACAATACACACGTACCTTGGTTGCTCTTCTGCTTGAAATTCATGAAATTAAACCTCCGGAGGCTTTTTTTTGTCGTCGAGTGAACAAAGAGGTACGTAGCATGAAGCCATTGTTGTTAAATTTTAATAATTTAGTGTCAATACAGTGTTTTAAGTTTGAAATCCGCGTATAGCGTGTCACACGTACCTTTCACAGTTCAGTCCGCATGCTAAAGCAGTTCATTTTTGGGGTGTAAGTAGCGCGACTGGTGGCAGAATCGGTGGCTAACTGAACGACGCGTCGAATTTCTAACGTTAAGCCTTTACATCCAGGTAACCTTGTTCTTACTTACCATTTCTTTAAAACACGTTTACTCTTGTTTTGTGTTAATTCAAGAAAATTGTTTGTCTTTTAAGTCTAACTGCAATAAACAACAAATGGTAGGGAACCTTCTACGTTAAATAAAATAGTGCATTTTTAGCCATCTTATGTATAGTCGTACTTGTTCACTCACAACTGAAACTATAATTGCTTGTTTCTTTCACATCTAAACTCAAGGACGTAGCAGCATTTCATATTTTAATGCGACACACTATTGGCGATATTATATTTCAAACTCGTGAGCTACTTATTTACACTTAACAAGGTAAAATAATTTAGTCATCAATAATTACTACTTTGAAATTATCTTTACGTAACAAAAAAATCAAGAAAAGCCAGACGCTAATGAAAATGCGGTTTGTCGGAATGGTTTTTTTTTTTTATAAAATATTAGAAGCTACAAAATTACAACGAAAAAAACCAAAATTACGGAAACATACAATTATTCATTTATTGTGAGTAATATAGTAATTTTAACAGAATTCACAATTACGTATACCGTTAATATTCCACTCTAGATTACGTATCTTTAAAGGGATATACCTCCCAGCTCCATTTTTTCCGATCCTCCACATGAAGTACGGCCCCAAAGGTCTATTTCCTTACCGTGAGTCTTTCCCTAGCTATAAAAATCATTTTTAAAATGTAACGTCTAGGAGATTTTCTGTTGAATATAATGGAACTTTATTTACGAACAACCCGTAACTATATGATGCTTTGCGCGCTTACAATAACCATGACGTTTCACCTCTGTGTGTGAGCATGTACTAATTTGCTAATAATTACCATGAGATCAAAAATCTATAAGCGTAATGTCGTAAAAATTAAAATTAATTATTCCAATAGATCGCCGTAGCAAAATTATAAGACACTAGCCTAGAAAATCATAAATTGTGATGTTAAAATACGAGAATCATTCCGGTTTGTGACGACACGATTAATGCGTTCATGCTGGTTGGCCTGATAGGCACAATGCCAAATGAGATAGTAGCTACGTTCTTCGCTGCGAAGAACGCAGCTACTAACTCAGATGACCTGGGTGTTCGTATATGCGCGGAAGGCGATCAGCTCGAACTGTTATAAGGCAGGCGCAATGTTATAAAGCAGGCCGGGTGTCCCTTTAACCAAGCCCAGAATCGATATTCTACATTCATTACTACCTTGCGTTACGGAAGGCTAGTTGTGGCATTAAATATTAAATAAACGGAAGTAATACAATACATTGCTAAGATTCAAATACTGCGTTCGGTAGTCTTTTAATTTTCTAACTCGATAAAATGGTTTACGTAATTTTGAATTCTTTTGAAATTACTGTATTATCACACAGGCTAAATGCATACTTTGTTTTTTGGTTGGTAATTTTGGTTTTTTGTTGTTGTAATTTTGTAGGCTCTAATATTTTTTAATAATGGAATTTTGGTTTGTAATTTTTTATAATTTCGTAATTTGATTTTACTTAATTTGATGTAATCATTAAATAGTTCGAACAGTTTTGTTTCATTGCTCTTATTTCAAGTGGATAAGTGTTAAATTTAAGTGCAATGTGTTAAATCCAAAGCAAAGAGTGTTAATCTGTAATCGACGAACTTTAAATCCAAGTACCGTAAAACTGTTAAATCCAAACACAAAATTTTCAAATTGACGCGCAAAAGCGTTAAACCAGTTCAAAACTCGCATATCTAGAACCCGGAGCCAGCATATCCTTGTTTAGCTGAACTGGCTCAATTTCTAATTTTATCAAAGATTTTGAAACAGAATGAAGCCATTGAGGAGAGAAGCAAACCCGGGATTTGAAACGGGAAACCTCTAATCATGGCAGGGACACAGTCTGGAATCGCTAGAATCGTGCCCCACAGATATAAGGGAGATGGGTAATCTCCCACTGACCGTGAATGGTGCTAACAATCGGGATATTAAGAAACGGTGTAGAAGCTTTAATCCTAATTATCATGTTTTTTTGGGACGTTTATTTACTTTCATTAATTCTGTCCGTTTTCTTTCATTACAGGTTACCATTTTCAGTGCCCCACCTGCACCTGTTAAGCCTAACGATCAGGTCACTTTGTTCTCCGCTCCTGCTAAACCCACTTTCAGCCAGTCTTCGGAAGTCAACTTCCGGCCAAAGGCCAACAACTTCCGGCCAACGTTGAACTTCCAACCACAGCAGACAGAGGGCAGCAGCAGATATCACTAAAAACCTGGTTCATCAAAAAAGGAAAACAAGCGACCAGATGTACTGTCATCTTTAAGAATTCTAATATTTACTTGTATTTATTACGTAAAATAAAGGAATTAAATTATTTCTGAACGTTTCATGTCATTTTAAAGTATTTCTAAGGCGTAATTGAAGCTTTTTAAGTTTGCTTATTATAACAACTATCGTTCTTAAAAGCGCTCCTAAACCAGAAAAGAACAATCGAAACTGAAATTGAAGTATACAGCATATTCAGCATTTGTAGTAAAATAGAAAAAAAATAAAAATAAAAACTTGTTTTTTTTTTTCATTTTCCATTTTTGGGAAATAAATTTAAAAGTAGCACATTAACAGTTGTATAAATTTGCTTTACAAAACTATCTAGCGGCTAGTAATAAGCCAGATCCATTTTGGAAATACTTAAATTAAATTATGTAGATGGTTTCCACGTTTTTTATATTTTGGAGTCAAAACTGTGAACAGCTAAGAATGACAAGTAAGCAGTAATGGAGAAAAAATGTAGGGTTACCACGAAACCGGGAATTAAAGCGGGGTCTTTGGACTGGGCCTCAGACCAGTATGAGGGCGCGTTTAAGAAACGAATAGGTTTTGTACTCACGCAGTTAGGTTCTTAATCGTGTTGACAAAAGTGTCGTTGCCATGTAACGACGTTACTTGAATTAGCCATATCCGACATCGTTTGAGTGAATCCGTTTTAATAATATATAGATTTCCTCTTACTGAAAAAATTTTCCCATTCCCCTTTGAGCTCACATTATTGAGTTTTCGTTGCGAGCCGACAAAGCTAAAACCCACGCCATGTTGGAATTTCCGATGAATTCTAGCTTCTTGTTACGAGAATGCAAATACGAGTTGTTGCGTAAACGCGACCTAAGGGCGGATTTACGCAACGACTATTTTCTCGTTCACTAGCTTTTACTTGGTCAATACTAAATCTGCTGGCTGCTTCTCGCCTTTACCGGAGTATGCGGCTTTCGAGTTTCTATGCGTAGTAACCATGGCAACACCGCGGACACAGGTCTTCTCCTCGTTCCTCGCAACCACACGCACGATGCATGCAACATGACAGCGTTGATGTATGACAACAAGCAAACAATTTTTACTGCAGTACAAAACGACGGACTGATTTCTTCGATTCGATTGCCCCGAATTGGGCGACATGTTGGATTCTGAGGTTTCGCTGCGAGCAGCTGTTTAATCTACCGTCGTCTGATCACTGCCGGAAGTTGGGCTTTGAGCGAGAATAGCAAATTTTGGGAATAGCGTGAAATGACAACAATCTTGTAGCAATGTTTAAAATGACTGTATCACTTTGTTCTTTATCCATGTTGTTATTTCTAATACATTTAATTTGTTATCTATTACTGCATTAGTAGAAACGGAAAACTATTCGTAAATAAATAACGGTTGACTAGCAAATAGCATTCAGCGAGAGAGACAATCTTATTGCATAAACGCGCCCTAATAGCCTAACACGGCTTTATCAAGATCGCTCCCAACGACAGATTCGAGTTAGTGTAGTGGTTAGGTATTGTGGAGGTCCATGTTCAAAGAGCCAGGTTCATTTCCCGCACTTATGATGGCAGGTGAATTTTTTCGTCATCATTGCTGCTCACTTGTCATTCCTAGCAGTTCACAGTATTGCTTCCGTTGGGTTTCCTCGTTCATTACTAACTAGTCGTAACACGTCTAAGGCTATCGGTGGATTCCGTTACCCGTATTGTGGAAGGTGCCGTTCAGCAGCTATTTCTCATGTGGCATTGCCTAGTTTGCTTACGGTGTAAATAATGTAGATAGTGTTGGAAAGATTTAAGACGAATTTCTAATTGAAGGAACCACATATATATCAACCAGCTAAGGAGAAAATGACACTTGGGATTAACACTTCTTGTCACATTTGTGATTTTCTGCCCACTTCGTGCTTTAGGTGCGAATTGCTTCGAATACTGAGCCTAATTTGGCTTTCCTATATACCTAAACAATGCTTAGCAAATTAACAACCTCAAAACCGGACTAATTTGAGCAGGCTAAAAATTATAAACTACAGCTTGTATGGGGCTCCATTCTACTGAATGTTAGACACCCACATTTAAGCCTATTAATGGCTGTCGACTACTTGAAATCAACTGTTCTCACCCATATTCTCTACTGACGATCGGAAACAAAGGCGAAACTGTCTGTCTAGAGATCGTCTTGGGTGAGGGCGGCTTGATTTTAAGCTTGGTAAATAATCGCTAATACAAACTCGGGCGGGTTTACGCAACGACAAGGAGGGGGGGGGATTGAGGCTTAATGGCGCTGCACTGTGACTGAGGTTGGCTCTAATGACCTATAGTGTCCGTGGCCTATCTTGAGTTCGCCCCAAAACGAACAGATAATCGCTTGTATATTTTTGGTAGCAGAGTGCCTTGTTGATACCTATAGATGGTTACAAAAACAATGGCGACCGTCGATTAAAGCCGCTCCCTCCAGGGAGACGTAGCCGCTCATAAAATAACTCTAGGACTCAAGATACGCTCCGCACACAATAGCTGTCGACGCAACGACAAGTTTCTCGCTTACTAGCTTCCAGGGAGAATTTATGCAACGACCCGTCTTCGCCTTCTCTCGCAGCTAGAAGCTAGAAACCATCTGAAATTCCAACATGGCGGCGGTTTTACCTATACCGGTTCGCAACGAAAACAGTCAATAACGTCGTGACTTCAGAAGCGACTGGGAAAGTCGTGTCGTTGGGAAGAATTCTTTACCGTATTGTTACGGATTATAACGCAGCGAGGGTGTACTCAAATGATGTCGGATTCAGCTAATCCAGGTAGCGTTGTTACCGTGTCAACGACTCACAGACCATCACGATTAAATTCGATCTGCGAAAATGCGTAGGCCAGTCGTCGCGTAAACGGGCCCTTACTTGGTTATACTAAAAAATTTGCTGGCTGTTTTTCGTCTTTACTGGAGAATGAGGCTTCGAGTTTCTATAGAGCAGCGTCAAGTGACGTCATATTGGCTATACGAGACACCATTTGGAGGTAATAGCTACAAGGTGCACTAGATTAAAATGTAAGGGAAAAACGGCACTTCTAGTCAAGACAGTGCTTTGAGAGCGGATTTCTTAGGCTTCAAAGAACGTTGTTTTCTCGAACAACAAAAATCGCGCGTTATAGGCTTAAGAAATCCAGTTGAATAGCATTGGCTTCAGTAAGGCGACCTTCTTTTCCCCCACCAGTGCACCTTGCAGCTAACCCAGTTACTGACTCCACCATAGAGTTCACTGCCCTATACGTATAGTAACCATGGCAACAACAATGATGCACATTTTCTCGTGCGTCGCGACACGAAGTACGATGCGTACAACAACATGACGGCGTCGATTGATGACATACACGAAATCAATTTTTACTGCCGTACAAGACGAGATGGACTGATTTCTGAATGCTGACATTCGATCGTTTGTCTTCGACTCGATAACCCCAAAATGGACGCCATGTTGGATTTTACTGTAATTCTCGCTGCAAGCAGCTATTTATTCAACCGTGGTCTGATCTCTGCCAGAAGCTGTTTTTTGAGCAAAGAATAGCAAGTTTTGAAAATAGCGTGAAAGGACAATAGCAATGTTTAAAATTGCTATTGCACTTTGTTCTTTATGCGCGTTGTTATTTATAATACATTTAACTTGTTATGTATTACCACATTCATTCAGTAGAAACAGGAAACCTTTTCTAAACAGGAAATAAATAGTTGACTCGCAAATAGCGTTTGGTGAGCGAGAAGGTCTCGTTGTGTAAACGCGGCCTTATAGACCTAACTATCTAAGTATAAGTCTATTTTTTTTAGCAAAATAATATCAATCATACCAACAGTAAATCAAGTTGTAAAAATGACAAAATACGGCCACAAAAATGGGGAGGGGGGGGGGGGAAATTGCACTCAAAATCATTGCTGACTCTAGCAGCAAACAAAAACAACCAAAAGCAACAAATAACACTTCCCAAAGGAAGGTAGGGAAATAAAAGGAAATTAAAAAGAAGATAGGGAAGAACAACTAAATACAGGCCTAATCACAAGAAAAGGAGGACTAAATCCGTGCAACGCCATCCAGAACTGTGGCAGTGTATTACTGCTGTAGTCCCCTACGAGTAGGAAAAGTCGTCTTGTTATATTCCCTTTCCGACCTATTTTGTTATACATGCAGCTAAATGGCGGTCATGGTGGCTGAGCGGTGGGAGAGCTTAGTCTGGTTTCTGGAGGTGTGCGGATCTGGTCGATCCCCTTGAAAGGGGATCTTGGCAAAGTCCCTGCCGGGTCTGCCCTCCAGGGTAACGTGAGAGGTTATCATGCTCCTTCAGCAGCTATGGGAACTTATTCTGGCCAATTCTGGACAAGCGTTCTGCCCCTACGATGATCGGAGTTTCCCGGTTCAAATCCCCGGGTTTGCCCCTCTTTACCAGGTATTTCTTCTCCCAAAAAAGGCTCGTAATGTTCAAAATTGAGCCGGTTCAACCGCACAAGCATGAAACTGCTTCGGTTGACTTAAGGCTCGAAGAATTTATTTAAAAAAAAAGTAAAAAATTTTCGTGTCTCTAATTTTGAGAAAATCTAAAACATGAAGAAGCCTAAAACAGCTCCGTTAGGGAGGAACAAAAAGTGTTAAGACTCTGTCCCACTATGTGATGCATTACAGCACCAATTTTTGTACTACACAATGCGTATGTCTTGTAAGGAAAAGGGGGAAAAATCGCTTGGTTTTGTATGATCGTAGGTCAGGCAGCAAATCGGTTGGTATACGCGTATGTTCAGTATCAAAGTCTCCTTATCTATATATACAATTTACTTATACATATCCGAGCAGTCGCACAAGTGTCACGAATTTTTTACTGCTAAAAATAAACCTACTTTAAAGTGAATTTACATTTACACTCGTAAGTAGCCCATTTGAATTAAAATCATTTCTTCTTTCTTAATGTAGCCTATTTTAAATAAGCTATGAAGAACGAACAACCTGTTTGTTGCTTTAAGTACTCATCTAAGTTTCACGTCGAATACAAGTTTGGCAACCTTTCCAATGTACTTGTTACATGTAGAATCTAGTCATGTGTGTCCGTTTCCTAGTTAAACACAGATCTAAACCTTTCCGTCTGGATGGAACTTACGTTCCTTGACTTTGTGACTCCACCAAGTTCCTCCACCAAGCTATAAACATTACAGTAATGTGCGATACCTGGAAGGGACGATTTTTGGCAACTTGAGAAATTTATAATAGGTGTCACCACTAGCCTTAAAGGTACAGTCAGAGGCATTTCCAATGTTACATTCGCTGCCCGATGCTTCCCTGCTTGGCCAAGCTTCCCTGCTCAACAGGTTGTTCTATGTCAACGAAGTAGGAGGGGGAGAGCTGCAGTGCGGAGTGTTGAGTGTTAGCATATTATTTACGATTGTTGTTACCCGGGCCCAGCGTAAAGTTGTAAACTGAGGTCTCTTTCCCTAGGCCTATATACTCATTATTGGGGTGCCCTGAAAAGACCTTTATAATCTAACGAATTTTTTTATACTAGTGATAATATGGAGGCTTTCCTTTTTTTTAACCATCACTGAGTAGGAGTGAGACATCCCCTGCCAGGTGGGGCCCGAGTTAATATTTCCCCTTCCACCTTACAACCAGTGATGTAGAAATAAACGAAATAATTTTGGAGGTATGGTTAGCAAACAAAAGGTCAGAGTGGGAACAGTGAGCTTCCAAACAACAATCAGTAAGATATTTTTAGATTTTTAACTTCTTCATAAAGTGTTGAACATGAAGGTGGTGGATTTTATCCCCTTCCCTGCCTGCCCACGTTTGCCTTATACAAATTTAAGTTGGAAAGTAAGCTTACAGGTGTTTCTTACATGTGCTATTTGGTTCCATTTTACTGATTGTTGGTTTTCTTGAGTAATAGTTTTGCTACATGCAGTCAA
>JAHWFP010154795.1:25833-45119 GCA_023313725.1 Lithobius niger | reverse complement strand
TCCCACAATGGTACCTCCGGTAACGATAAAGCGAAAATGCGGGGCACCATTCATGCTGTAGAGGAACTCAAAGAGTTCGTTTTTCGAAGTGAAACCGGAAGTTCACGTTTTATAACTGCTTTCGGGTGGAGACCACGACAAATCGCCAATATTACCAAAAAAAAAAATACGGTAATATGACTTTGTGCAATATATGTATTTCAAAACTTAATTTTATCGACTTTTATCGACATAACAGAACTTTATCGACTTTTAACGACTTGGAAAGAAAATTACGACCAATTCGATAATTATCGACCAACTGGTAAACCTGATGTTTCACGCAACCTTATTCCATGTTTACATGGTTTCTGTCGATTTTATCCCATTTTTAGGACAGGAAAAAGTGGCCGCCATGCAGAACATTTGACTTCTCCGTTTTGCATTGCTTTCAACAAGAAGTCCGATTGATTGGTTGACTGATTAACCTCAAAAGATTATGAGTCCCTAAAACTAAAACAAACAAAGCATGCAAGCCGGAAGCAAATTCAACCAAATTACACGGTAAATGACCTACCAACAGTAATCACTATACACTAAAACACATATCTACTAAATCACTAATCAATAACTACCAGTACAGTATGCAAAAAATGTGAAGCCTCATGTACTTGGAGCTAAAAACAAAATTATATTTCGACACCTTTGTTTGGCGGTGCCTTCATCAGAGTGGCAAGGTAAAAACAACTAAAAAAAAACAACTCACACTGCTCTGATCATCCCCACTACTGACTGCACCAATGCAGACGAACGTTTGAACCTATTGACCGACCATGGTTTTTTTTTAACTTTTACCTAGCTATTCTGATGAAGGCACCGTCAACAAAAGTGTCGAAATATAAGTTTTTTTTTTTTATCTGCAAGTGCGTCTGGCTTCACATTTTTTTACGTCTTTTTTATCGCACTCCACATACTAGTCTAGTACACTATATACAAACGTGGGAATCTGCCTGACTCGCACAGAACCTAAAGGGGGCACGTATAGCGCTTTAAAATTTTACCAAGACTGGAGCATCCTCTCCGCGTTCAAATTTACAGACGCTCGTCAACCTGTTGAGCGTGAGAATTAGCGATAGTGTACCTATTATATTCTGTCCTTACTTTTGCTTATAATTAAGTCTTATCATCTTCAGAATCTAGCAACATCTAACCTGGCAGTATCTAGCACTTGCTTGCATCAAGCGAATGTATGCACAACGCAATTTCTTTTCAATGTATAAACAAGCTACATGCCTCCTTAACAGGACAAAGGAAATTTCGGGGATTCATGAATTTTGCGGACCCTCTAGAGGGGGTCGTCCATTTTTCAGGTCCCGTCAAGAAGGCGGGGGGCGGGGGTCACACAAAAAACAACGAAACTGAAAGAAAGTCATTTTTGAACCTCAAAATCGCACTTTCAGCAGTCACAATTTCTAAAAACGCCTCAGCATCCCCCAATAGTGTGAGTGTACTAGGTTTTGAAGCTGTTAGTATACCACAAGTATTTTTCTTTTCAATAAACTCTGTGGAAAAGCCTTGTCCGCTGGTTTCTTGGCTTCTTCTGTCTATCAGGTGCTGACTATGTTACAGATGTGGCATTCAAGCAAACAGTGTGTTCATGCATATATTGTATGAAACACGTTACAAGATGGGTGTAAGGAACATCGATGTTTTATAGACCATTTCTAACCCAACGTGTCTTACTAGTGGTAACTTGTCGGTGCGGAGCGCTCTTGCTGAATATTGTTACAGCGTTAATCTTGGCTACAGAAAATCATTTGCAGATATTCGCAATTATAAGGCATACAAAAGCGCCTTTTTTTGGGGGGGGGCCCCGCGAGGTCACATTATTTTTGGACTTTGAGGGGAAGACAAGATTTTTTTTTTCAGGACCTCGACATGGGAAGGACATCGAAAATTTGGTGGTCCCCCCAGACCTTAAATAATGGCCAGTCCCTAAGGTCCAAAATTGAACAGAACCAGTGCCCACGTAGCCCGGACTACGTTCCAAGTTAGATCCCGACCGATTTAGTGTTTTGAGATTACGGCCCAGGACAAACAGGCAGACAGTGTGAAATGTCGAGTAATATCCCTACAGTAAAAAGTTACCTTTTATTTTTAAATCCGTATTTATTTTCGTAATCCAAGACGTATACGTCATATTTATTCACTTAGAGAAAACAGACCTCATATATACGCAAGCCTCGCAGCATTCCCGCTGACGTATACTCGTTATAGTCTGCTTGTTCTCAATGATTCTACGGCAGGGTGCGGTGCGTAGTAAAACTACCCCTACCTCGCCGACGGGTAAGGATAAAAAACTCAAATGCAAAAAAGAAGTTCATGAATGGGTTGCAGTCATTCACAAATTTCGTCGTCTGGGGTCGGGGGAAGGGGGTTAAATTCAAGAAACTCTATAGACCAGGGGGTGTTACCGACGAGGGGTAGAAGGGGAATGAAAGGGAAGGGTCCCATGAAGGACACGGGGTCCTTCATGATGAGACGGGGACCAAGTAGGAAGTTACCTGGAAAACCGGAAACGGTCCCTACTTCCCAATCTTCGGAGGAAGCGACGAGTGAGAAAGAGGAAAACACGCGACGGGGGAAAAAACGGAGAGAAGGGCGTCTAAAAAGTAAGGCCGCGCGGGGCGAGCCTTTGTCCCACCACGCCCCTCTTTGGTACTCCAAGGGGTGTGATATAGCCGTAGTATACGACCCTAGAGATTAATTGTTACGCCTCGAGACGCCGTCGACGTGGAGAGGGTAGAGGTCTGTTTTGGAAGGCAGGCGGTAAGAAAAGTTGCTTCATAGACCTTCTCCAGACAACGACAAAGAAGAATGCATTAGAATAATGGGTAACAAATCACAAGACAAATGGTAATCGAAGCAGATAGTCAACATTAAACACCGGCCTTGTGAAGATACAAGATACACCCTAATCTGAGAAAGAACAGAAATCAACACAGAAAGAAACACTATTGACAGTTTACATGTGCACGGATGACTTTCTTTTATTTAAAAGAACAGAAAACCCAAGTGCTCCGACTGGGACTCGAACCCAGCATATCTAGAAACATGGTAGTGTGTCGTGCCAAGTTAGGCAACAAACATCACATCAATTCAATTGTCGAGGACGTAAACCATTGTAGCGCGATGCCATACCGTATGTGTCTTATAGAGCAGTGACACGACGTAGTATTATTGTGTATAACTCTATGGTGGAGCCAGTAACTGGGTTAGCTGCAAGGAGCACGGGAGGGAGAAAGGAAGATCGTCTTATTGAAGCCAATGCTATTAGACTGGATTTCTTAAGCTTATAACGCGCGACCACTTGACGCTGTTCCATATCCTGAAGCATAGTTGGACACATTTGAGGGCACTTGGTACAAAAAGCATAAATTGTGGTAAAACGGAGAGAAATGACCTACCAGACAAAAATTAACCCGTGGCGTTCAATGCAAAATCTGACCCTCAATAACGTTGCAAATGTGGTTCTAGCTAGCTACTTCTAGTCCGCTCATCCCCATGTTAATTCCCATAGGGTGATTATTCACCAATACCGAGGTAGCCGGAGAGCTTCCAGCTATGTAATTTGACGAATGGTTGCAGTACGATACGAACTGCATATCTATTCTGGTTTACAGCCTGGGGGTGTAACGGGAATGGCGTGAAGGGGGCGCGTAAGTACGAAAACATTGTTATAACCATTGTTAGTATTATCGGCTTCGTCTCTCATTGGACGGCCAAAGTTCGGACGATGACAACATGTATACTGACGTACGATATGTCGTCACTAATCTAAACAACGTTGCCAAAAAGAAATAGCGTCTACGTCCAATCACGAAAAACAAAGAAAATGTCAAAATAAAGTAAAAAAAACTGGTAAAGAGGTCACCAAGTTGAGAATAGTTCGGCCTCACAAAAGAGAGATGTGAACTAAATAAAAACAAAAAATTAAAACTAAACCAAAAACTAACAAAGAGGCGACTAAGTTGAGAATGGATCGGCCTCAAAGGAGTGATATGAAATTTAAATATTGGAAAATATGATGGCTACTCAAGCTATTGTTGATGTGGCACATATTACACTTCTGGAGTTTAGTTGAGTTGAGTCTAATACAAAAAAAAAAAAAAGTGATGTCCTACCAAAAACTAAAACTGGTAAAAAGGAACCGACAAGTTCCAAACGGTTCGGCCCTTCAAAGGAGTGATATCAGCACACACCAAAACATTCGCCAAGTTAATCGCACCGAATAATACTTTGTATGTAATTTTAAAAAAGGCACCAAACAAAACTATTTCTTTCTTTCCTCCCTGTTTCGGTAGAGCTGATTCTGAACTCATATCAACAGATTCGATAATTGTTACAGTTCATGTGCATCCTCATAACCCACACACCTGTTAGTTAAGGATAAAAACCACACACTCCAATGCTTCGCGTTTTCATCAATAAACTTTTCTGGTGAAGTAAATTGGACGGTGGTAAAAAAAAAACGGGTTTTGGCCCGAAGTTGGACATGCTCTCTCTCTTTCACCTCCACCAGAAGGGTGCCAAACAGTCTACAAGAAGTAAAAGAGGGTCTTTTTTTGGAAACGGACTGAGCGGGGTATTGGAAACAGAATGCACCTTGGGACAGAAATGCCCATTTCCATATCGGGGTCCACGATCCGGTCCAGGAAAGGAAGGGAGGGGGTGTGAGCGAATGAACGCTATCAAACCCCGCGTGAATAGCGTTTAGCGCCGACATAAAGGACGGCCATGGGTTCTGGATCATGATTGATGATAGGCCTCTCGCCGCCATTGGTTATTATTTGGAGCGAAAGGAATGCGACGCAGGCGCAAAAGGGGTGGCCAGCACGTTGTCGTGGCAACCGACAAAAGGGGTCTGCGTCTGGAGTTACATTCATTCTACGTTGTCACCTTGCTATTTTCAGGAGGCTATTCCTTGTTCAAATAGTCCAGCCGTGTTTTTCTGTCTTTGAACGCCAGCTATTTGGCGCCGCCGGAATTATTTTTTTCTGGGTGAATTTTGTTTTCGAAAGTTATGCGAAAGTTTTTCCGTTACGCAAAACTTTAGAAAAGTGTTTTTGTTTGTTCAGTTTAGCTTGTCAAGCAGAATTTTTGTGTCATCACAATAGAACGATGCATCGGGGTAGCCTATATACCTTCATATCTAGATTTGTAGTTTAACGTCTCTGTAATGTGTGGCGCAGTGGCAACCCGGGCCACTGCACTGTAAGTGAGGTCGGCGCTAATTACCTAGCTGTCGACGCGCCATTAAGCCCCAACCCCCCCCCCCCCAAAAAAAAGTTTATAGTGTATGTAACTAAAAGTTAGATAATAAACAAAAACGAGTTCGTTTTATGCGTTTTACGTGATCATGGTAAGGTCTAACTGATAACAGATACACAAACAACGTTTTGACGTAAGGTTATGAAATCACAATTTCATAATCACAATTTTATTACTGTTTTTATTCCACGTGAAACCACACTGCACAGTAAAATTTTGGGCAATTCCTACTTTTAAACTCCGTTGGTAACGTAAAAACAGGAGTTTACGCGTGGCATATTACTGCGTCCTTGGCTGCCGGTTTCGTTGAACAACGGTTAGCAACTATATCGTCATGTATCACAATTAAGGAGAGACATGGAAAAAAAATACGACCTGCCGAAGAAAACAGTCGGCGTTAACCCTTCGTTAACGCATTTTCTTGAGATTTATTGTTGCTAAAGTTATTGTCATTGTTTAATTTTCACTAGCCGATACAGCCCACACACATTCCATAATATTGTTGTGCTATTCTGTAGTCATCAGTCAAGAAGTCTTCTAGCAAATAAACAAAAAATCTCTAAGTAACGAATTCTTAACTACGAGTTGAGTTGAGGTTTATTTGAGGATTTTGTCATACCTTTCCAGACGTAGACAGCGAGCCATGCTTCGGGGCTTGTACATGCTTTGGAAGCTTGTTCATGTGGTGTTCCACATGGGTCTATGATTGGTCCTTTACTTTTTCATATTTTTATGTCAGATCCTTCAGCCAAACTCTGTGCTTACAATATTAGTTACACTGAACTTCAAACTGTTTAGTCCCACTTTTGACAGATCTCTGGAAGTCACCCTCGAGCATGTTCAATCCTGGACCAAGGATAACTTTCTTTCATATTTTAATCCACAAGCCATACACCCAAGACTTAACCTACAACTTGACCTAAAACGTAACCTAAAACTTAATCTAAAACAAAGCGAGAACCAAGGATTACAACGAATCGAGGGTTACCAAAGTTCCATCCAGCCGACGACAAACATCACAAACACGTCACCAACCTGAACACCAATCTGAACACCAAGCCGACAACATGACAGAATAAAACAACAATGTACACAACAATGATATGGAGGGCGTGTAAGGCGTTGGCCATGTCAGGTAGTGAAAGTTAACTGATAACAATGATATTCACAATAAGCTTAACAATGTCTCACATTCAAAGGAAGGATTGACTCAGAAATAATATGTATTACAACAAAAAAATCAAGTGTGCCGTAAAAAAGGGGGTTATATGATTGAAGTTTCACTTTACTTGCTAAAATGTACACGAATAAAATTTGGATGATTTTTAATCGAAATAATCAAATGTACAATTGAGAAAATTGCATCTGTTTAAGTGCTGTTGTGCTTTACGTTTTAAATATATGATAGGTAAAGCACAATAACACTTAAACAGATGCAATTTTCTCAATTGTACATTTGAATATTTCAATTAAAAATCATCCAGATTTTATTCGTGTACATTTTAACAAGTAAAGTGAAACTTCAATCATATAACTCCCTTTTTTACGGCACACTTGACGTTTTTGTTAGTAATCCGTGTACCTTTTGTACGGCTATGGCGTCGCGCTACAAAGGTTTATGCATGCATTGTTGCTGACCACTTTGAAACAATTCAACTCAGCTCTGAAAGCCTGCATTTACGAAATAAATACGCCATCATCGTTTCTAGCTGCCAAATGAAATTAACAACGTAGCTCAGTTTGGTTTAAATCTATATGCGTTTAGCTGAAACACGGATTCTTTCATTTTGCCCTTCAACAATGAATGACCTTTTTAGCAAATACATAACACGTGCACAAAGAATGGATCTGGAGTTTCCGGAGTGGCATTTGTTCCCAAATTACAATGGTTAAAACAATGTAAAACAATCAAAATGATCGTTCAGGGACCCGTAACTCTGGAATTGATGGACCAATCGAAAAAGTGGTCTCCCTGAGGATGAAACCCAGGGAAATTTCTGGCTAAGATCATGTTTCAGAATTTAGGTAGGTGCAGTAGTTTTTTCTGAAACCGTGTCACACAAGAAGAAGAAGAACAACGACAACAAGTGAACAGTTTTCAATTTTACGTGTCATTCCCTATACTTTTACTCTTGCACGGAATTGCATAAAAGTTGGTGTAAAGTTAGGAAAAATTGCTATCTACTATCTGGCCAAGTTTGGTCAAAATATATTGAATAGAATCGGAGAAATTAATAATTTTAGTTTTACTGGAGAGAGGACTTCAATCATATGTATAGTCACCCAGCTATCGCCGCGTATGATTTCTGAGACAGAACGAATCCGGTAGTTGCCTATCCTTTGTGATCGTGTAAATGAGTTTATTCCATTTCCTTTTTTAATGTATAGCTAAATCTAAACCAACGCGTAAAAACACAGATGCAAAGCCTCTCCAAAAATTATACAACTTTTAACATTTTTTTAAAAAGCATCGTGGCGGTCATGGAGGCTGAGCAGTGAGAGTGCTCAGCCTGGTTGGTGTGGGTTTGCGGATCTGATCAAACCTCTGGAAAGGGGATCTTGGCAAAGTCCTCGCCAGGGCATGCTCCTTCAGCAGCTGTGGGAACTTCTTTTGGTCAATTTTGGACAATCTTTCGGCCCCCACGATGATCGGAGATTTCCCGGTTCAGGTCCCCGGGTTTGCCCTTACCTTTACCAGATATTCCTTCTCTCAAAAGAGGCTGGTAATGCTCAAAATTGAGCTGGTTCAGCCACACAAGCATTAAATTGATTCGGTTGGCTTTAGGCTCAAAGAAATTAATTTTTGAAAAATACAAGAAACACCCATGTAAGCCATTTCTGAAAAGTGTTTTATTTGATAGCGTTACATTCGCCTACTATCATCAGAATTTTGTTACGTCTCCTATTCTGATTCTTCATTTTCTAAGCATAGAGAAGAAACTAGATTAATAGCATTTCGTAAATTTCTTGCGGAAAACGTAAGAGAGCAGAGGGGGCAGTCAAAAGAGTGAATGATGATGTTGTATCCCAATTCAGAATGGAACAACATAACATATGTATGGAATAATACAACAGCTGGTGAAAAAATGGGCTGGAGGTGATGAGGGATAATTTTGACGTGTGATAGTGAACGAAAAAATATGCTCAGAAGGCGGAAAACAAATATTAATGCTTCCTGATTGTATGACCAATCTTCTTCTCAGAAGGAAAAAGTAAAGTTTCTCGATTACGAACTTACTTCTGTTTAAAACATTAAGTTTTATTGCTCCATCTGTTAATACTCTACGAAGAAACTAATTTTCCAGCAAAATCTACTGACTCAAGTTACAGAACATTTCCATTAAAATATCAGATAATTTATAACAACAAGACCAACTTTAGTCTTTTTTTCGTTATCTTTAGCAACTTATCATTAAATTCTCTTACAACGTGAATAAGAGAAAATGAGAGGAGCATTTTCTTCCCTTCTAATTTGCAGCCAATATACTAAAATTAATATTCTACCACAGGCTGTACTGGATCCAGAAGCAGGCCTGTATTAAATCTGTGCACTATCGATTTTTAAACTCAGCACATGAAAATCAGGGCTGTTTAAAATTCCGTATAATGTGTTACATATTGCTGTGCAGCAATTCGCCAATCTGGGATGAGCAATCTTTCATATACTGGGTAAGAGTCTTAATATTGCATTCTTTATGCAGCTCAACTCTTTATAATCTCCTGACGTGATCTGTTCACCACTTGGCGTGACTTGTGAATCTCGTAATCTTACCCGTTGTCAGCAACACATACGCACACTGAAGTACAAAAAAGAAGCTTACTTCTGAGTAAAGTTTGTTTGCTTTCTTCTACAACCACCGGCAGCTCATTTGGTGGTTTATACTGTTTCGGTCGAGATTTAGACATGATATAAAAGACTCGATTACCAAAATTTGTCTGGGGACCACTAACAACCAACCCCAATGAAAGGAAACAACCATACCCAGTAACCATCATTCATACAATTCTGGCCGTCGAAGGAAGGCTTTTCAACAACGTTTCAATTATAAAAAAGGGTGGACAAATATTTAGCTGAGATTTTCTTGAGTTCACCAGCCGAAAGAGACGGCCACAAGATCGAATGGAAACTTTCCCCCAACTGGTCCATCAGTTCGTCCATCTATGCGCTGCTGACGCGAGCAGCAGAAAACGAGACAAATCACCACCATTGCAAAGGACAATAGAGCACTGACATTTGCCGCCATATTGGCACCAGCATGGGTTTTGGAGGGCATAAGTACAAGGTGCACTACATAAAAATGGAGGGAAAAACAACGGAAGAGCGGATTTCTTAGGCTTTAAAATAACGTTGTTTTCTCCAACAACAAAAATCGCGCATTTTAGGTCTAAGAAATCACTCTTCACAGCATCGGCTTCAGTATGACGCCCTTCTGTTTCTCTCTGCAGTGCCCCTTGTAGCTAACCCATTAAGGCTCCAGCATAGAGTTATATACAATAATACTACGTCGTGTCACTGCTCTATACGTCCAACCCTTGAATTCAACCAACCTCATTCAACGCATCGTAATATCCATAAACGTTAATGTTATGTAATGTATCCATAAATGTAATGTATCCCCAAACAGAAAGCAGACAATCGTAAAAGCAGACGATCGATGTTCAACTATAGGGCAGTGACACGACGTAGTATTATTGTGTATAACTCTATGGTGGAGCCAGTAACTGGGTTAGCTGCAAGGATCACTGGAGGAAGAACGGAAGATCGTCTTCTTGAAGCCAATGCTATTAGACTGGATTTCTTAAGCCTATAACGCGCGTTTTTGTTGTTGGAGAAAACAACGTTTTTTTAAGCCTAAGAAATCCGCTCTCAAAGCACTGTCTTGACTAGAAGTGCCGTTTTTCCCCGTTACATTTTAATCTAGTGCACCTTGTAGCTATTACCTCCAAATGGTGTCTCGTAGCCAATATGACGTCACATGACGCTGCTCTATACTGTCCAACACAAAAACGAAAGTAGATGTGTAGGCAAACCCAAAGGGAGAGATAGTGGCCACAGCCAGCCCTCGAGAGGTAGTTAGATGCTAAACAGGAAACTGGTGATTAACTCCCACCCCCCTCCCCATGTATATGGAACCAAACTTAACACTTCTTTGTCGTCCCGCGGTTTGACCCGTCTACAAAATCTTGAAAGAATACTATACCAAAAACATGAATGTATCCCATCCTAAGTTTAACTTTTGACTACTTGTGTGGCTACGCACCAGGAATTACTTTACACATTGGTTCTTAAGAAAGAAAAGAGAACTAGAAGAAAAAGAAGAGAAGTGATGTGATACAAATTTCACCCAAGAGGTGAAAAATTGTAACTTTCCTTGCAAGTCAGTACTTAATTAAGAAATATGTTAAGTTTTTTTTTACCAGATTTACGAAAGCCTCGAACATCGGACACTAACAACACACACCTAATCAATTTTGAAGGTCTGCTCCTGGTGGCAGTAAATAATCCCACGTCTTCATACCACAGCCACCTACAATAAAATCTGATCAGATTAAGACAAATTCGGCAAGTAAAATCAACCATTGACATAGAAGGAAGCACAAGTTTGCTAGGTGCTGCCATCTTTACACCAAGCGGCGAAATTTCAAACTAACCGACCAGGGTTCCAAATTCTGTCAACAGATGACGCCACTTGGCAAACTTGCTGCGTCGTTATTTGATTCGCCGTTTTGCGGAGTATTGTTGGAGGCAAAGATGATACGGCCTTTACTGTAGGTGGCTGTGGCCATACACACACTACTTTTAATTTTCGAAAGATCTACGTCTTTCTTGATCACAATAAAAATATTAGCTACAGTCTGCAACGACTGCGACGACACACGTCATCTTGTAAGGTGCTACACCACTGATGAGTGGTGTAGCACCTTCCAAGATGGTGTGTGTCGTTGCAGTCGTTGCAGACTGTAGCTAATGTTTTTATAGTTACTATTTGTTTTTATTGTGATCAAGAAAGACATAGATCTTTCGAAAATTAAAAGTAGTGTGCGTATGAAGTTGGAGGATTATTTACTGCCACCAGGAGCAGACCTTCAAAATTGATTACCCTCCACTCCTGCAAAATAATTGGATTAACACACACCGTGTATAAATACACATTAATAAAAACCAGTGCGACCTTTCAACGTGTGCCCATCAACCGAAATGAAAAAAATCTTAAAAAAATCATCGAGGTGTGACATTACATTTATTCAAAGCAATTCATATAACCACATACAAAGAAAAGAGGTGCCATTCCTTTACATCCCCCCCCCCCCCACCCCTTGTTCGTTTTATAAACCAGCTAATTCTTTGTCAATCATTTTACTTCACTTCCTTCGTGTTTCACGTTGAGATGCTCTTGGATACACAGGTTCTGAGGACTATAATTGCGTGCAACGTTTGCTGTGGTATTCTGACCTCGTGGTAGACTTTTTAATTTTTTGTAATTCTTTCTTTTACTCCCGAATTGGTGTTAAAGCTTTTATAGATAGTTTGTCGTGCAATAGTTAGGTTCTTTCACTTCGTCAAAATTTCCTGAGATGTGTCGACTACCGGTTCAAAAGAAAAAGTCCAAGTAACATTGGGTCCATCCACGAAAAAGATTTCGATTTCCGATCGGGTAAGCATTCTGGTCTTTTACAAACGGCGTTAATACACGTAACATCCTCCAAAATTTAGCCTTTTGTGTAGTAGAAATACGGCGAATTTTAAGTGCTAAAAGCGACAGGGACGTTTTCTTCCCCTGTCTCTTTAAAATAGTTTTCTTGTTCTCTTTCCATACCTTTCTCTCTTGCATAACTGCTAGGACATCGTATTAATGACTGGTGCTCGATCTTGTGTGCGGTTGTTGCTTAAATGTGTTGCTGGGGCCAACAGCCTACTGCACGAACCCCAGTCAAATAGAATCCAATCCAAACCAAAACGACAGGGTTGCATCAGGGGGTGGCTACTGTACTAGAAACAATGCATTACCAACCTTCGCAATCTGCCTTCCATGCAACGCTTGGCGCCACATGGCGCCAGCCAACTTCCGGTTCTCGTCTGAATGAGATCTGATGAGATTCGCCGAAGGCCAATCCTACAATATATTTATTTATTTATTTTATTTACAAAATTATTGTAACCCCCCTATAAAAAGCATAACAGCAATTTCAGATTAAAACTACAATTTTGCGAATCTCATTCAGGCAAGAAGAATATGGCGGCGCCTCTTAATGTACCCCTTTCGCGCCTGTATCGTCTCTGCTCTCGCCTGAATGAGATTCGTGAAATTGTTGTTTTAATTTGAAATTGCTGTCATGTTCTTTGTAGGGGGTTACATAATTTTGTAATTAAAATAAATAAATAAATACATTGTAGGATTGCCATATTCTCTCTCTCCCTTTCCCTCTCTCTTTCTCATATATCGTCCTAGAATACGCATCCCATAATTCATCATTCTGTCGTAATTGCGCGATTCAGGTAAATACGTATTCAGCAGGTTACCAAAAATGTGAAAACACTGTATATCTTAAAAATGATGCAAAAATCAATTTTTAAAATCGAACAGCTATTTGAAAATTAGTGCAAATTTTTTTCCTGTGCTAGGATAAATTGGCAAAGAGATTCACAGTGTAACTGTAGCCATGCGTGTTTTTCCCTACTCGTCGGACTAGTGCTTCTGGAACATTATGTACCCCATGCCAATCATTATGGCGGCTGCCATCCCATAATCTCAAAGCGGAGGTATCTGCTAGTCCGGGATATCGTCCTCGGTTGCATCTTTTTATGTGGATGGGACCAGTTGTCAGCCTAGGCTTTTATTTTGACCATTTCACAAGCAGGCTAACAACAAAACTTTCTAATTTGCATTATTTGTTGATGACGATGCGGATCTGACCACTGAAACGTCGTGTTAAATTAAACAATGTACACTTTATTTTTTTTTTACTTTAGGATGGTTGAGACAAATACAGGAGTTTATTAACCAATTCACTCGAGGTTAACGAAGTCTTCAATAAAAACACATAATAATTAAAAATATTCTCAACGTAGCAGCACACCACAATAATACAAAGCTACATCTCAAGCAGCAGAGGAAGGGGAGACAACAGCGAAACATGTAGATTGGGCAGAAAGGGTGAGTCAGCCTGCCATGTCTCCTCTTCCCCCTCTCCTCACCAAATCCCACAGCCAAATCCACCCCCATCCTCCCAAATCGGACCCGTCATTTCGTCCAAGATAACAACGGTTGTGGGGGCGGAGCCAAACCACCCCGATTGGCGAAAGTCACTCTCTCTCTCTCTCTGGCCAGCCAATATTTAATACTGGATTCGGTCGGAATTTAAGAACAAGCTTTTATTCTGTGCCCGGGGCTTAAGAGGCACCATGTTCACTGTTATTGAAAGTGAAATCGTATACGAAATTGACGATCGGATTATGTTACTGCGATGGAAATTTTAATTAATTATTTTCTTTAATTATGGTTACTTTTCTATCGGCTCTCGTGGTTTTTTTTTAAGCTCGGTCCTGATGAAAGAGTGAAATGAATACGTTACGGAAATTTGAATAAAAAAAATTAATGAAAGAGACTACGATCTTCTTGTTTGATATACTAAACGATGATTATTAATTATTAAAAGTTTGTGATTAAAAGTTTGGAAAGCATTAAATTGCTCGGGTTACGCAATTTTATGGTCGTTAGATTTCTTGTTGGAAAAAAATTCTTAAAAATTAATTTTCTTATGAGGTAAACAACGTAACCTTTGAAAAACTCGTGGCTTTTAAAGGATCGATTTTCGATAGAAAATCATACACATCATTTTTTTAATGTGACATTCGTATACAAAAATATTGTTTTTCAGTGATGAAATACGAAAAAGACGCATGGCAAAGGGCATTTTGTCACCTTATTTATTTCTTACGAATTAAAGATAAGAATATTTCAGATATGTAAATAAACCGTTGATCAGTGGATCAGTGATGGGTAAAATGGGTGACAATTTTTCCGTGGGTCACGTGGGTCATTGATCAGAGTTTTCCCTACCTATCCACGCAATAATTGGTATGGGAACCTATTAAATTTTTAAAACTTAGATATTTTTTTTTTATTTTGCAGTGCTTTGTCATTTCCAAAACAATTTGTATGCTATGTTTCACATTTGCCCGTATTAAACAGAAAGAAATTCGGTTTGAAACGTTAAGAACTCATTTTCCACTTAAGGAATCGGTGTTGGAGACTCACACTGTACAAGCTGCTTGAGATGGGTCATGGTGAGTTGAACTTCATTATTAATTACGTGGCAGCAGTTGCAGTGTGTGTGTGGGGGGGGGGGAGGTCATGTTGGTCGTGGGTCATTACTCGAGTGAGTAGGTGGCTCATGGGTTTGTTAGTGTGGCCCGCTACCATCTCTGACTTTCGTATAGCCAAAATCACAAACACTTATTCAATTCAATTAAATAACCTAATTCCACAACAAATATTCAAGTTGTTGTCCTTTTGGCATGTTTAGTTTGCTACAGCCCAGAACAGCAAATTTGTGAATTAATTTTTCAAAAGCAGGTAGTTTCGGAAATCATGGTGTAAGATAGGGGAAATCTGCGATACGTAAATCTGCGGTGCGCAAAAAAAGGATTTTTTTCCCCATTTGGATAGAGGGACCTATAATGTAGAACATTTTTTTCACCGCATACGGATGTGGGTCGGTTAGATATTAGCAACAACCTGGTAGTGGATGGTTGTGGGTAAACGGGGATGGGTTGTGGGGGGAAGTGGGGGAGGGGGGCACAGTTTCGTGGTTGGTGTCGTACTGTTAGAAGCTTGGCCCAAATACCAGACCATATGGTGAGTTGTTCGTGATTAATAAGTGTGTCTTCTTTCCGAAACGTATAAAAAAAATTCTAAGTTAACCACGTAACCCACACTCCCTCATTCCCCAAACACCCTCTAACAACTTTGTCGCTTATGCATACCATTCACCCAATCACTCGTGCCTTCTGCCCGTCCCCTTCCCTAAGCTTGGGAAAAGAGTTCACGTCTGCAGGGGTGCCTTCGAAAATTATCCTGGTTGGATCAAGCAAAAATAACTCTCGTTACTTCTGCATGTCACGAATTAGTATTATTTTAACCCCAAATCGTCACTAGAATGAGTCGTCATCGTATAGAGCAGTGACATGACGTAGTATTATTGTGTATAACTATATGGTGGGGCCAGTAACTGGGTTAGCTGCAAGGGGCACTGGAGGGAGAAAAGAATCTCGTCTTACTGAAGCTATTAGACTGGATTTTTAAGCCTATTACGCGCGATTTTTGTTGTTGGAGAAAACAATGCTTTTTTAAGCCTAAGAAATCCGCTCTCAAAACACTGTCTTGACTAGAATGCCGTTGTTTTCCCTTACATTTTAATCTAGTGCACCTTGTAGCTATTACCTCCAAATGGTGTCTCGTAACTAATATGACGTCACTTGACGCTGCTCTATAATGATGCTAATGACACATCCAATGTTACAAAGGATTGAAATAACGTTATTTAAAAAACTGTGGTTTTAATGAAGATGCGGCCATAATTTTAAGCATCCAAATAGCCTAGCTTTTATTCAGATTTCTGCGACTTTTGACTTTTTTTTATGTAATACCCGACGGCATATCTTATATCGTCGACAATGAGAAATTTTAAAATTAAATATTGTTACATTAACGGTATTTTCGTGCAGAAAGAAAAAAGTTTGGAAAAATCCAAGTAGGTTCTCCATTCCCCAACTCCCACTTAGGAACAAGGCAGTATTTATGAACGGTGAGGGGGGAAGGCTATGGAGAGGAGGAGGTAGGAGGATGAATCGTGTGGGGGGGGGGGGGGGGCAGAAAAATTCGGGATCAAACGAGAGGGTGGGGGTAGAGGACATGAAGATGTTCGTGGGGAAGTCAAGTGGTTTTGTGGTGCTTTACTGGCATGCTATATGTTGCAAAACGATTAGGAAGTAAGACACTATAAACTTTTTTATTTAATCGTTGCAATACACCGCCACACCTGAATATTTAACGTAGGCCTATATCTTTCAGAGCCAATGCCCATTTCTGCTAGAGTGCAAAGCATTGTTTCGGTAATAAAAAAAAAAAATGTTTTATGAGTCCAGGAGATGGGGTTGTGGGAGGGGGGGGGGACACGGCAAAAGTATCGCCGAAGAATTTTCAACCGGTCTCCTTTTCAACCGCCTATCACTCCGCTCCCTCCGTTCACATATTTTTACACGTCCCGATCGGATAACTTGAAACTTCTGACTCTAACCATAGTTATCGTATACCCTCGTTGTGGACTGAATCTGCGTTTGGATCGCAATCTGACGCAAACAGTTTTGGCGACTGGAAAAATATAAACAAACCGTGTCATATTTTTAGCTTCCATATTTTACCAAAACCGAGAGAGTTAGTTTGCATCAAAGTTCTGTCAAAGTTAGTTTGGATCAAAGGGTCAATCTTTGATGCTGTAAGCAGTTGCATTGAATCTTTTAAGAAAATATAAAATTAAATACCTTATTTAATGTTATTGACCCTCATGTTACTTGAAAGCAAACTAATTCCTCATAGATTAACCAGCTGAGTTGTCTGTTTTAAGTTGAAAGAAGCCCAGTAATGCATGAATCAAATCCAGGGATTTGAACTTGGAAACTCTAACCATGGTAATGACCGAGATATTGTATGAACAGCTCAGAATGTATCTCATAGGTGCATGCTGCGATAACAACTACGACACTATTCGCTCACAGACTGGAATCAGATCAGCTTCCTTTGCCACCTCTGCCACCAATAAGTTGCTAAGAGAGCCCTAACTAAAATGTAAACGAAATGTCGGCTACACCACGAGGAATATCGATATTCCTCAACGGTTCGTCTCTACAAATATTTGCTCCAAGTTTTAGGAATGAAGAAGGAGAGGAGAATAGAACTGACTCTTCACGAAAGGATCTGCTGAAGAACGATTAAGAATTTTGCTCTAAACGGTGATTTACGATGTGATTCAAGCGTTAACAATCTAATTCATTTTTTTCTTGGTTAAAAGTTTATTTTCCATGGTGAGTCAATGGATTTAAATTTTAAAGAAGTTTTCAAGCGTATCGTGGGATTCGTCTTAAAAGGTTGTTTCGGAATTTTTCTATATTTTGGGAGTGTGTTGGCTACATTTTGCAAAGATTTCAATTATTGGACTTTATTTACACTATTAACGTTGACTGTGAATGTGCGAACGTCATTGTGATGTTATTTCCTCACACGCTAATCGAATACGACATACGACGGCGGCTGCTTCTAGCCAGGTCTAACTAGAGTAAACCTGATTTTATTTACGCTTAAAGCCGGGTTGTCACCAATGGAAAATGTATAGAATCTACCGTGGCGCCATCTAGCGGCAGCGATATCATTAACCTTTGCAGCTTCTTCCCAGTGCACGAGGACTTCCCAAATTTTCACTCAGTAATGAAGGAGGTATGTCGATGTTTTTTTTTTTTTTTTTACGTATCTATGATATTTTAGCCAATAGATGGCGCTGAACCATTTGTTATACTGTTTTCGTATGAGGCAAGGGCGGATACAGAAAGTTGACATGGTAGCGAAGGGGGGGGGGGGGGGAGGAGATCTCTCTTTGTATGTGCTATTTAGACTTTAAAAGGGGTTGTGTGGTATCATATATATTCCCAGCACGTCTCAGTTATCAGTGTAAAAAAAAATGATGTAATCCGTTGTAAAAATGCACAATTTCGACGGAATAATATTATACGAAAATAACGCTGAAATTTACAAGGCGTATTGGGTGAAATGCCAGTTGCCAAACTGATTTATTTTCTTTTTATAAATGTAGGCTGACTTTTTTTCTTTATTATTATTATTTTTTAGTTGTCATAACTGCTCTGCTCACTATTTCATCCAACACTGGTTTAATTTCTTGACTCCACCAACACGTTAACGAGAATTGGCATATAATTGATAATTTTATTTGCGTTATTTTTGCAACAAATATATTACAAGCGAGCATAAACCTTCGTAACATCTTCTTAAAGCGCTCCATTAGAACCATTCTTCAACGCAGAAACGGCCGCTAACTTTCTTTCCAGTTCTTTAGGCCTATTTGTACGTTTCTTTTATTGTATTTTGTATTTTGTAGCCTGTAAACGCCTCGCGATAAGGTTTAAAAGCCTTTAAACAGTTGCCTCGCGGGAGAAAGAGAAGAAGAAATCTTGAAGAAAAACGGAATAATGTCTTCACTCGTGCTCATGACGCCGCTTTTATTCGCGAACATAAAGTACATTTTGTTCTATTCGTTATAACCGTCTGTTGTTAGCCCTCTGTTGTGAAGTTTCATTCTAACCACAGTTAGAACTTTTATTATTTTGACGATGATGTTGTGTAAGACTAAAAAAGAATTAAAAAAAAAACTAAAATAAAAAAAAAAGAATAATTTACATTTGAGACTTGATTGTCGCAATGATAACGCAAAAATTCGTCTACGACCCCCTCAAACAATATTGCTGCAATCAGCACTATGCCTTATCTAAATGATCTCTCATTAGAAATGTGAATATTCATCAAGTGGAGAAGAGACCACAAAACTTCCCCCTCCCCCCTCCTCCCTTATGGTCCATAATGAGAGAATAGTCAGGGTTTTTTTATAGTACACCCCCCCCCCCCACCCCCTCCACAACACATGCATACTTTTCTGGTGGGACAATGGCTCTACAGAACTCTCGCCTCTCATTGGACAACAGATTTACGAATTACATGTCGCATTTATTCGATGGTCTGTAGAACGCACCGATATGACACTACAAAATTAGTGCCTTGCGGCCACATTCTTCTTGGAATATGGTAAAACCGCAGAAAAATATGCGTCGGACTGCTGCCAGCGTCTAACCATGTCTTGAAAAATCTGTAGCACTAAACACACGCACACAGCTGTAAATTATATAGGAG